>JANPWX010000610.1:396574-407804 GCA_024734555.1 Trochalopteron elliotii | reverse complement strand
AGGAGGAGGAGGAGGAGGAGGAGGAGGAGGGCAGGGCTGGGCTCCATCCTCACAGATCATCTGCCCACCCCGGGGCATGAGGAGCTCCTGAGGGTTTCCTGTTGCTTTTCTCTCTCCCCAAACACTGGGAACATCCTCTGCCAAACCAGTCCCGGTGTCCTGACTGAAATTTCTGATTTTGGAGACTTTTGCCCTAAACTGGGCCGTTGTTCCTGAGGCTGTGGATGTGCAGGGCTCCCTCTGCCCAGCTCGGGTGGGAGGCTGCACTAAACACCCACAGAGAGCTTTCTACCCAAAAGCCTGGGCTGCCTGGATAAATTACTGTGATAGAAGAGTTTACTCTCTGGCATGAAGTGACAAAGAGAATTTTCTATGAAGAAAACTGAAAGTGAACAAGACATTATACAAACCATTAAAAATTTGCCTTTTTTTTTTTTTCCTTTTGGTTAGCAGCAGCTTCTGGCAAGATGAATAATTTGGAAGTGAGAATCATATTTTGAGACAGAGCAGCAGCCCTTGATCTGAAACTAATTTGTTGTCAAAAAGAGTTAAGGGATTTTGAGCTGGGCTTTATCTCGAGCAGAATAACACAATGTAAATGCAAAGATCTGCTCAGCTCCTCCAGTGCCACAACAGCTTTTTGCTGCTTTAAGTCCTCTCTGAAATGGTGTGAGGCCAATGAGGCAGGTCCAGCAGGTTCTGGTTCCACTTTGCTGTGGTGAATGCTCCCAGAGGTGCCTGAGGCAGTTTTGGAACAGAGGGAAAGGAGTCTGGGCTCGGTGGGGAGGGAAGGAGGAAGAGCAGATCCTGCAGGGATGGGGCAGAGGGCAGGACACCAAACCCTGCCCTCAGTGGATGCCTTTGGGGTGTTTTGTCCTCCTGGCACCCCCTGGGCACTGCCCTGGGCTCTGTCCCTGGTGCCTGTGCTGGGGACTGACCCTCCCTGGAGGGCTCTGACCCTGCCTGGGGGGCTCTGACCATTTGGACAGCACTCTCAGGAGCAGGGTGGGATTTTGGGGTGTCTGTGCAGGGCCAGGAGCTGGGTTGGGATGGTCCCTGTGGGTCCCTTCCAGCTCAGGCTGTTCTGTGATTCTATGGAATCACCAAAGGAGTTCGTGGTGGTCAGTCAGATTATTTATTGCCAATGATTTACACAAATAACTTGGACATTTTTGGTCAATACTTTATTTGTGGTTGTTTTTCTGTCATTAATTGCTCAGCCATTGAGGCACTGGTATCATGCTCAATTAGTGATTAATTCACTGATTGCCACCTTTCCCCCTCTGTGGGAAGTGACTGCAGCCCCTGTTCCCTCCTGGAATGAGTATTGATGGCCCAGTGCATCACCCACATCTCATCACAGGGAGCAAAGCTCCTTTTGGGGTGTGATTTACCTGGGGGAAAAACTGTTTGCAGAGAAAGGGTTGGAGAAAAGCTGAAATGTGTCTGTTCTGTGCTCTGGACACATCCAGCAGTGACACTCCCTGTCCTGATCCAGCCATCCCTCCTGGGTGCCAGAGCAGCATCAGCTCAGCAGAACTGCAGTGCCAGGACACAGAGAATGGCCCCAGGGCCAGAGGGCAGGGCTGGAGGGGATTTTGGGCAGGAATTGTTCCCTGGAGGGTGGGCAGGCCCTGGCACAGGGTGTCCAGAGCTGCTGTGGCTGCCCCTGGATCCCTGGCAGTGCCCAAGGCCAGGCTGGACTTTGGGGCACCCTGGGACAGTGGAAGGTGTCCCTGCCAGGGCAGGGGTGGCACTGGGTGCGTTTTGAGGTCCCTTCACACCCAAACCATTCTGGGGTTTTGTGATCAAAGCAGCCCAAGCCCTTTAACCCCTGCCTGCTGGGGATGGTGACATGTGTGGGGTGTCCTGGGGTGTCCCCCAGCCCTGGGCAGGTCTGTGGTGGCATCAGGGCCGACCCTGGAGCACAGGGAATCCCCTGGGGGCAGCAGAGAGAGGATGGGAGGGACAGAGCTGCGCTCCAGTGTGGCTCCATGTCAGGATTATTTTGTGTTTCCTGCTGGAATTGCCTCCCCCACGCCCACAGAGGGATCCCTGGTGCTGTCAGAGGAGCCCAGACACAGTCTGGAAGTTTCTCAGTGACACAAATCATTCCTGGCCTGACGGGGCTGTGCCAAAGCCCAGCGTGTGCTGAGCAAACAGGATCACCCAATAAAGACTTCATTATAAACCTAATGGTGTAAAACTATTATGATTTGTGGAAAATTGGTCATTAGCTGCAGGAGGATGAAAACCAAACATTTCTCCCTGACACTTCCCCTCAGCCACAGTGAGCAAACACGTGTTTGAAAACACAGAAACATCACACGTTACTCAGAGTGGTTAAACACAAGGGACTGGATTTCCCTGGGCTGGTTTCTGGCTGCTGGGTGGAGTTTGGGGCCACATTTGCAGGGTTACACCACGGTTACACCACGGTTACAACCTCTCCTCCACAGGACAAGCCAGGGCTGCTGGGCAGGGATGGACCAGGATGGTCCCTCTGCCCTGGGACAGGCTGAAAAATGGTTTAATGAGGAGCCAGAGCTTCACCTTTCTGCTCCAAAACACCTCTCCACTCCCATGAGGGTGGGAACAGAGCTCCTCTTTTCCCTGAGACAAAGCAGAAAACTTCCAGCTGCAATCAGCAGGGGAGACATGTGCCCATGGTCCCAATTAGCCTCCCAGATTCAAGTTTGTATCCAATCAAAAAGATTATTAATGAGAATTAGGTCACTTTTAATTAGCTGCCGTTAACACAGTATCTCCCCCTCTCCCAAAGACATCCCTTTTCCTGATATTAACCATCCAGTAGTCTTCCTCAGAGCAATTATCCCATCAAAACTGGTTTCTCTCACAGTTAACAATTTTCATACTAATGCACTAATTGCCCCTGGCTTACCCACTGTCTAATCAGCAAGGTGGGTATTAGTTTCTGGAAATGATTGATTTCAAGGGACTTTGTGCTTAATTACATTTTAGCAAACTCTGTTTTGAATCCTCAGAGAACAGAGGCGTTTTCTGTTTGCCTTTGAACTCGCTGTGTTGGAGGGATCCAAGTGTCTAAATTATTCCATTCATTCTTAAGCGTGCTCCTCATGAGATGGTGGAGTTTTGTCACTTCTGATTCATCTTTGCCCAGAAGAGCTCACCCCAATTGTAGGGTTTGCATTAATAAGTAAGTTTGCTTTAAAAAATAATGATTACATTATATATATCTGCATGTCAGGCGTGGAGAGAGTGGAGTGATCTCTCAAAATGTAATTTGTGTATCAATCACTTAACTCAATGGTTTGGGATGAAATGTGCTATATAAATGCAAGGCCATAATTTATCTTCTTTCTTCTTGTGTCTCAACTTAATTGCACCTTTATTGCCCACTCTGACTCCCAGAACCTTGAGCTGGAGGGGCAGAGCAGAGGCCCAGCTCAGGCAGTGCTGGTGGCTCTCCCTGGATTCTGGGACCTTCTGGAAACCTCTTGGAGCCAGGTCTGGAGCCATTGTGGGCCAGGCATTTTCATGGAATCACAGAATCCCAGAATGATTTGGGTGGGGAGGGAACTTAAATCCCATCCAATCCCACCCCTGCCCTGGCAGGGACACCTCCCACTGCCCCAGGCTGCTCCAAACCCCAGTGTCCAACCTGGCCTTGGGCACTGCCAGGGATCCAGGGGCAGCCACAGCTGCTCTGGGCACCCTGTGCCAGGGTTCTTCCCCACACAGGGAAGGATTTATCCCAAAATCCCACCTTAAGTTGCAACCCCAGCCCCTGGCTCTATCCCAGCTGCTGGGTTGATTTTCCCGTGGTAGAAGATGCTCCCACTGACCTGCAGGAGTCGATCTCTGACTCCCCTTTATTCTAAAATTCGTATTTGTTATGAGCAGAAATACGTTGGTGTTCTCTGCCTTCAACCCCAAAGCAGGAGATCTCCATTTAATACATTGATTTCTAATGGAAGTGGCCTGAGGAGGAGGGAAAGGGAAAGGGGAGGAAGAAGAGCATTTTGTTTACAACCTTCAGGAATTTCTTTACAGTTGGGGCCCTTTATGAGGGGGATGTACAGATAGATCTCACTGTTCCTGTCTTATTTTTGCCACAGGCTCATTACTTCTGCTTAGAAATGGTCTCATTAATCAAATGTTCTGGGAATGCATGTGATCAGTAGTATCAAAATCACTAATCATCATTAAGAAGCAATGAAAATTCATTTTTGCCTGCAGTTTGCTAGACCTGACTCACAGCAGAGACATTTCCCACCTTCTCCCAGCTCTGAGCCAAAGGCTGGCAGGAGCAGCAGCTGCAGCTCCAGCACAGGGCTGCCAATCCCACAGAGGAGGACCAGGAACAGCAGGTCGTGGGCTACATCTCAAGACACCAGAGAAGCTGGAAATAACTGCAGGGCTCAGTCTGGAGGGAGAAATGTCTGGGATCAGCTGCTGTACCCCAACTCAGTGGGGATGAACAAAGCCAGAGCTCAGGTGTCCTGTGTCCATGTGGGTGAACATCCCACCTGAATTCCCGTGCCTGAACTGCTTCAACCAGCTTGGAATTACTTGGATCAAGCAACTGACAAGTGCACAAGTGGAGGAGGAGGAAGAGAAGACAAGGAATTCAGTGATTTTCAGCAGCCTCCCCATTCACCCAACACCTCCAGCACACCCTGGCAGGGTGATGGGAGACAGAGCTCTGGGTGGGGGCTGATTTAGGGGCTCAGAGCACCATCACTGCCACCCCTCCCACCCCAAACTCTGCCACCCCAAACTCTGCCACCCCTCCCACCCCAAATTCTGCCACCTCTCCCACCCCAAATTCTGCCCCAGCTGCTGTTCCCCCTGTCGGGGCTGGGGCAGAGGCAGGAGCTGATCCCCAGCACGGGCAGGATCTGGGGCTGGGGCTCTGCAGGCTGGGAGAAAAATGGCACAGGGGGGAGCTGGAGAAAGTGGTTTTTTTCTACTTGAAAAATGATAAAATTTTGATAACTTCAAGCCAGCTCAAGCGGCAGACAGGCAGCTCAGACAAATGTATAAAACATCAAAAGGCACAGGATGGAGAGGGGAGCTCCAAATATAGATCCCTCCAATGCAATTCATCCCCGGAGCAGGAAGGGGAAAGTTTGCCATAACAGGTTGTGTTGCAGCCCCATTTCCACGTGTGCAATGAGCCAAGATGAAAAGGATTGCAGAGACCTGTGCATCAGTCTCAGAGACTGAATGAAAAACCCCACAGAAATTAAACATGTGCATAAGAAGTTAAAAGGAGGATATGCTCAAAGTGTGCTGAAACATTTTGCAGCTTACTGAAGAGAGAGAAGAAAAAAAAAAAACAAACCCACCCCAAATTCCATCATGTGAAGACTTTGAAATCACAACAAAGATAGAAAGGATGGATTTGGAATTCAGGTTCTGCAGCTCCCAGCGGAAGGCATTTGACTGTTTCATTTGTTGCAGTTTAACCGCAGGGGGATTGTTGATCACTGTGGGCGGGGCAGGGCGGGGCAGGGCAGGGTGGGGCCCCGAGTCCTCTCGGCATCCATTACTTAAAACAAACAAAAAAAAAATCAGCGCAGCTTGAAGACGCTGTCCCGGCTCCTTTGCCCTTAAAGGTGCTTGAGTGGTTCTTTCTAAGCTCATCCTCAACTGAAGAAGAGACCCCAGTGCTGCTGGGGGACCCCCAAAAGGGCTGATCTGAGACCCCCAGAGTCCCCAAAGGGCCGATCTCAGACCCCCAAAAGGGCTGATCTCCCCCTGGCACAGGAACCTGGGGGGAACCATGGCTCTGCCCAGGGCAGCAGGAGCCTGGCACAGCACAAGGCACCTCCTGGCACCATAATTATCCATTGGACTTTTCTGGAATTACCAGCTAATTAACTCCTTCTGACTCAAGCAATGCTTTTCCATGTCTCTAAATATTCCTGATTCATCTGGCTCTTGTTTCTGTATCAATCAACAGCAGAAGTTCTCTGGATGAGCAAGTGGGTGTAGGGAGAATCTCATGATTAGTCAATGCTAATTAATGTCCACTTAGAGTAATCATTAGCAGGGTTTAATAATTTGTAAATCTGGTTTCACTAAATAACCAGAAATGATTACAAGGAATGCTCAGCTGAGAATTTAATTACCCATTGGGGGCACAGATCTTGTTTGGGAGTGGTGTGGCAGCCACAGGATCCCAAATGCTGTCAGCAAACAGCTTCTGTGCTCATTCCATCTATGCACAGATAAAAATGTTACTAAACTGTTATTAATTCTAAATTAAAGGTTTAATTAGGCAGTTTAAAGTACTGCTGTGGTTTCACAGGATCACAGACTGGTTTGGGTGGGGAGGGACCTCAAAGCTCATCCTGTTCCCCCCCCTGCCATGGGTGGGGACACCTCCCACCACCCCGGGGTGCTCCAGCCCCTTCCAGCACCCCCAGGGATGGGGAAAGTTTATCACAAGCCCTGAGGGAAATGTCACAGGGCAGTTTGGCAGTCTGGCAGTGCTGAGCCTGGAGAAGCCCCAGCCCTGGGTGTCCCTGGGAAACAGCAAAGCCTCAGCAGGATTCCTGCCCTGGGCTGCTCTCACCAGCACCACAAACTCCACCAGAGGTACCTGAGGTGCACGTGGGACCATCCAAACCAGCTTTGGATCCCTCTGTGCTTCCTGAAAGAGTTTGGACAAAATTCTTTCTTTTTCCACATAAACCTGGGCCCAGGCACGTGAGCTCCTTGTGTCCCAGCAGAGCCTCAGCTCGAGGGAAGAGCAAACCTGCCCTGGTGGGATTGAAGCTGCACTCCCAGAGCAGCCGGAGCCCTCCAGACCTGCTGTGCAGAGCCCTGGGGCACAGAGCAGAGCAGGCAGGGCCCCACAGCACCCGGGTTATGTCTCTAGAGGACACGAAATGAAGGACACGCACACAGTCAGCTCTCAGGGCAATAAAGAGAGCTTTATTTTCTCAACTTTGATTTATATAGATTTGGGACAATGACCAGGGACTGGAGGATGAAGGTTGACACCTCTCCAAGCACACTGGTCAAACTAGAAGTCCATCAGTTGTCCCTCCTCCAGAGAGGAATGTAAACATCACTTTGTTTACCTGAAAAACCGTGAGAAACTCCACAACAAAAATACAAACATCAGAAGGCTGGAAAAGATCAGGGCGACAGGGTTGTCCCCACAGGAGCCACCAGGAGCAGGGGACTTTGGAAATTCTGGGAGCTTTGATGGGCAGTGGGGCCGAGCAGGAAACACTCACCCAATTTCTAACACAAAGCTCCCACAGTGAGCATTTCTCCTTCTAGTGCTGTGGTTGTTAAATATACAAATTAGGCAAAGATAAAAAAAATCATTACAAGGCAATCATAGCAGTGATATTAGTTTATGGCTATGTAAGTACATTAAAAGACCAACTTCAGAGGTCTTTATGTGCTTAATAAAGCTGAATAATTTACCAGAAAAAGATCCATGGTGGCAGCAGCAAAGTAAAATTTTTTATCTCTATTTGACTTCAGGCATCCTCAGGTATAGAAATAAAAACCATTACAATATTTCAGATCACATGTTTCCGTTCTGGGATGAAGAACAACAATTCCAGTCCAGAAAAAAAAAGAAAAAAGTAAAAAAGAGAATGATGTGTAGATTCTCTCTCCCTCACAGCATGGTGTGGAGTTGAGAGGATTTCTGCACCTTAACAGCACTGTGCCCACTTTCCTTTGTAATCCTTCCCTATCCTCCTCCTCCCAGGGTGAAAGTTCTGTGATCAGATTCATTTCTTGCCGGGAGAAGCTGCACATGAGCTCCTGTTTCTGTGGGAAATGCTTTCCCCTGCAAACGTGTCTCTGTCAGCACAGCCATCCAAAGGCCTTGGAGCACAGTACAGAACTTGCATTGTAAAATGTCCTGTCCTGTCCTGTCCCATCCTGTCCTGTCCCCTGCCCTGCCCTGCCCTGCCCTGTCCTGCCCTGCCCTGCCCTGTCCTGTCCTGCCCTGTCCTGTCCTGTCCTGTTCCCTGTCCTGTCCTGTCCTGTCCTGTCCTGTCCTGTCCCTGGTCCCCAGGTGTCCCCAGGTGTCCCCAGGTGTCCCCAGGTCCTTTCCCCGTGTCCCCACCCCACTGAGGGGCTGCCCAGGACACTCCAGGGGAAGCATTTCCCACCCATTTCTGTGCCTGGATTCTGTTTATTCAGTAAGGAGGCCAAGCAGCCCCGAGACGATCCATGGCACGTCCCAGCCCTCAGGGATTAGGGGACTTTGTGTTAAAAGTGATGATTAGTTAAACAGTGCCGTGTTTGTGGCTGAGCAATTGCCATTCCCCAAATCCTCCTCCCTCAGCATCCTGTGCTGGAAACGCCATGCATCATAACAGAGGGGTTTAGTCTGCAGCAATCCCTGGAGACAGAAAAGCAATCAATATTAAATTTAAAACCTGGCAGGTTTCAGGCTGCTTGAGCTGCTGAGATCAGACCCCCCCCAGCAGAGACACTCGGGCTCTGAGGACAAACAGACACCAATGGAAACGTTGTTTCCACATTCACTCCACTGGACAAAGATACAAAAGGCTGAGATTATTGTCCCACTGCTCCCACCCGCCCTTACAGGTCTGTGGGAGGTGCAGATTCCAACAATTCTTTGGAAACTGGGATTATTCTGGCTGCTCTGCAGAAATCACTGTGCTGTGGCAGACAGGGACCCTGCCAGGGATACAGGGATGGAGCAGCAGGGCTGGGCTCTCCTGGGTTTGGAGATTTCCAAATGCTCAGGAGCTCAGGCAGGTATTAGATTTATATTTAACTTCATCTCCGTAAGCAGAGTGACATTTTATTCAGGAAATCTCCCTGGGATAGAGGGGATGAGACCAAATACTTGGGTGAGCACATGGGAGCACCAAAGCCGTGCTGGGAGGCACAGGAGGATCTCAGGCACAGGGTGGGGTTCAGGATGGTTCTGTGCAGGGCCAGGACCTGCAGGACTTGCTGATCCTTGTGGGTGCCTTTAACCCAGGATATTCTGTGGTTCTGTGATCTGTGTGTGCACACTGTGAACATCCAGGGGTAGGTGCACACAGAACAGAGATTTATCCAGAATGGCTGGGTAGCAGAGAGAAGAAAAGAAATGAAAAATGTGTTTAAGAGTGGATGCAGATCAATACTTCCTTAGAAAAAGGTGTGTGGATCTACCTCTGTGACAAGAAAGGGAAATTTTCATCTGAAAAAGTCCATTTCTTGTTTCAGCAGGTCCCATTTCCTGCCCCTATTAATGTTACTTTGTGCAGTTTCAGGCCTCCAGCTCCTGCCAGCAATCAGAGGAGTCCTTTCACTCTTCCTGACAGGAGTTCTGTAACTCTTAAAATAACCCATGCAGCCCTTTGGCTCCAAAATGCCCCTCCCCTGCTGCCCCCCTGCCCGGGCTGAGCCTGGGGCAGCTCCGAGGTGCCCATGGACAGCCCGGAGACAGCCCAGGGACAGTGAAGGCAGAGGAGACACACGGCCACAGCGTGTCCCCAGCGTGCCCCCACCCCTCTGAGGGCTCCCAGCCCTCCCAATCCCTTCCTCTGCTCTCCACTCCGGGGTTTTATGGAAATATTTTAACCACTTTAAGTTATTTTAAGGATATGGGGGAAGCACGAGCCCGGAGCTCCCGGCGCAGCCCCTCCGGGCTGTGACCCTGCTGGGTAAAGCCAAGGCTGCAGCTGTGAGCTCTGAGAGTCCAGTCAGCACTGCTGGGTGGTGTCTTCTATTCCTCTTTTTGTCCTGCTGGTTTATGTCATTGCTGAGGAACGAGGTGTTAAAGGTAAATCGACACCTCGTGGTGAGGCTGCTGCGGCTGGCAGTGGGGTTTTGTCACCTGCAGTGTGAGGGGACCCGGCAGCCTGACCTTAACCTGGGCTCCTGCAAAGCCTGCCCTGATCCCCCGGGCCAGGCTGAGGGTGCTAAAAGGATTTTAAGGCCAGTCCTTGGTACCCAGAGTTGTTTTTACCAGTTCCTTGCATGTTGTCCTCAATTTTTAAAACTTCTCTGCGGCCAAACTTGACTCTTGGGCTGGTGGATGTGTGCCTGTGTTTGGGACAGAGCACACCTCGAGGCAGAGCAGCCTGATCCTCCCCATCCCATGGCATCAGCTCCTGGGGGTGTTCCACAGCTCCTGGGACAGGCACACTCTTCATAAGGCTCAACAAGTCCTGGAAATGCAAAGACAAAGCTCTGCCTTTCCTCCAGCAAGATGTTGCTGCTGTTCAAGGTCTGTTATCCTCCCTCTGCTCACACACTGCTACCAGCAGTGCTATAAATGGGCTGGGTGTGCAGAGAGGAGACCCCCAGGGCAACAATTACAGAACTGAATTGTCTGATGCAAAAGGCAGCATTGCCCCGGTGTAATTTGATCATAAAATAAATTACATTGCCCATAAACTTGCTGGATGCTGGATTTCCCCCCAGTTGTCTCTGTGCATTTGGAGCCAGCAGGGCTGCAGGGAAGGAGCCCAGCCCTGGCCATGCTGCCCTGGGACTCCCAGGAAAACTGTCATGGAACAAGTGAATATTCATAATGAGATTAAACTCATCTGACACTGTGCCAGGGCTAATCTTCCCCAAACAGGCCTGGATGGGAACTGGGTGAAAAAATGTGTCCAGGCTCTTGAGCAGCAGCTCTTGGGTCCCTTGCCGTGCCTGTTTTGGGGCTGGGGGCTCCTGTTACCCAGGTAAGCACACCTGGGCTCAGGCCTCCTTCCAGACAGGTAAATGAGAGGCAATGGTGCCTCCCCACCTCGAGCAGGTCAGTGCCTGTGTGGGCAGCCTGCAGGGAAAGGACAATCAGAAGTTTTGTGTTTATCCTTCTGCTAAGGGACCAGAGCCCTGTTTGATGCTTGGAGCCATTGCCGCATTTTAAATTACACTGAAACTCCAATTATTTGTGGTTGTCAGAAATCCCAGCACATAAAACAAATCTGCTGTCTGTGTAGAAAGCTGGGTGGCTGCTGTGCTGGGCTCTGCCTCCATCACTTCTTGGCTTTTCTGGCTATGAACTGCTGCAGATAATATCTGGGAAATGCTAATTGCATCTCTAGTTCTCTGGTGATCAGATAGGTGTGAGAAATAGTGCTGGGACAGAAGAGCTGCTGTAAACCAGCAGGATTTGCAGGGCCAGGCTGGGCGTGCTGGGTCTTGTGTCCGTAGAGTCTCTCAATTTCTTCTGTACTTTCTGAAAGAATGCAAAGTAACAACCAGATTCTTGTGAAAAAGAGAGAACATCCCCTGG
>JANPWX010000610.1:351353-396271 GCA_024734555.1 Trochalopteron elliotii | reverse complement strand
AGGAGAGGAGAGGAGAGGAGAGGAGAGAGCCCTTCCAGCTCCCCATGGGTCAGTTTTGGGTGCTGTGAAAAGCCCCCAGTGTTTCCCCATCTCTTTCCCTGGGTCCTTTTGCCATCTGCACTGTGCATCCCATCGTGGGAGGTTTCCATTTATAGCCCCCATGGGCTCTGTTAACCCAGGGGTGTCTGGATGATGTTCGTTAAAACCTGAGCCTGAAGCTGCAGCAGGAGCAGGGATGAGAATCTGCCCTCAGTGGAGATGAGAGTCTGACCACGTAGCAGCCCCGTTTCTGGGAAGAAATATGAAAAATCACATTATGCAGTAGCAGAGAGAAAGTCACAGCCCGTGGAGAGATGTGAAATCACGAGCTGGATCTCGGCACCACTCGAGGGTGAGATGTTTAACTAAAAGCTCATTGTTGAGGAAGTTCTGCTGTGAGCCACGAGCAGGAGGGTCAAGAGCTTGCCAGGAAAAGACACCATCGTGCATAAATAAATAAACCTGAGTGGAGAGGAGAGGTCTGAAGCATCTGAAGTTTCCCTAGCACTGATCACAGGACTGCACTGCCAGTGTTTGATCTGCCAGAGGAGTCCTGAAATGGGAATGGCTGACAAATTGAGGAATGTGGATTTGTCTAAAAACTAAGTCCTGCATTTGGGAAGATCACACATTTTAATTACAGATGACTGTGGCACCTAAAGCTGCCTTCTCCAGAGCAGGTAAAGCTACTGCCTGAGCTTTGATGGTACAGAATCCACCTTTTACCCCCCACAATGCCACTGTGACTGTGCTGGAATCACAGAATCATTTAGGGTGGAGAAGACATCCATGATCATCCAACAACATTCTTAGCCTGAGAGCTGGCTTCAGGAACTCCATCCTGCTCCCCTCTGGCACAGCACAGCTGCTCCCACGGCCCCATTTTCTCCACTGAGTCCATTCTTAGGCACTGGAAGGGGCTGGGGGTTTTTAGGTTCACCCATCCCTGTTTTCCAACACCTGCCATGGGTGTCCCCATGGCACAACACACACGAGGTCACCCCGTGCAGCAGCCCCGGGCTGGGTAGGGTGTGGGATAAGGAATTTCCTCAGGAATGCTGATCCCAGGGGTGACAGGCTGGCTGCAGCTCCCTCCTGCTCTGACAGGAGAGCTGCACAAACATCCCACCTGCTGCTGGGTAATTACACACCTCCAGAGTCTGGGGGATGTTTTCTGCATCTCCTCATTGTCACACCAGAGGAAAACCTCCATAATGAATTGGGAATGAAGAGAAACCTGGGAGGAGGCCAGAGGTTGTGCTGGGAGACCTGGAAGGCTGCAGGAAAGCAATAATTTGATAAATTAGAGGTCCTTTGATCACAGACCAACTCCTTGTGGTTGTGGAGAGATGTGTGAGATCTGGAAGGATGATGTGGGGAGGAGATCCATCATTTCTATGCCTGGCACTCCTTTCAGTGGGGGCAGTAGTTATTTAGTCTCTGTTCCCCTTGGTGTTTATCAATTACAAATGTAATAACTCATTAGGATTAATGAATTCAGTTGGAGGTTACTTCCAGGTTGGCCTCATGACGAAATAAATGGCATTGGAAATCCAATTAGACACAATCATAAAATAATTATATAAGAACATAATCCCCTCTCTGCCAGAGCAGGACAGGTGCAGCATTTCAGACCTGTTTTCCATGGAAAACCACAGGATTACATGCAGCCAAATGGGATTTGCAGCTGTAAATTCATGCATTTGTGTTTATCCTGGGGTGGTGGTGAAATAACGATGGCTGAAGACAAGCCCAAAGATAAACACACTCTCAGGGTCACAGGCAGGAGACCTGAGCTTATTAAAGTAAGTTCTAATACTTTTCCAGTTATTTTCCTTTCCCTGGTGTGCTGTGTGGTCCACGAGCACAGAGGCTCAGAAATTCCCTGTTATTTTTATAGAGATACCACTAAATCTGCTGACCCTGAACAGGTCTTGCAAACACAAGGATTTTTATAAAAGGCAAGTGAAAAAAAAAATGAAAAGGTTTCAAATCTTTGAAAATAGATCATGGAAAAGCTTCTAAGGGCTGAGCATCTTCCCTGTTAATAAAGCCCAGTGCTACAGGCATGGAACTTTGCTGTGAGGCACTGCTGCACTTTGGGGAGCTGGGATGGAGGTGCCAAGGAGGTGTGGACAAGGTAATTTAAATGCTCTGAATACATTTCCCTGAAAAGCAGCTGAGACCCAGAGAACATCTGAAAGATGAATGACAGTTGGTGGCTGCAGCTGAGAGAGAGAGAAAATACATATATTTTATATGTATTCCACATATATTTATATAGGTCTGTTTTTTATATATCCTACATATATTTATATATGTCTATTGTATACATATTCCTTTACTCGGAGGGTGGGCAGGCCCTGGCACAGGGTGCCCAGAGCAGCTCTGGCTGCCCCTGGATCCCTGGAAGTGTCCAAGGCCAGGCTGGAGGGGCTGGGAGCATCCTGGGGCTGTGGAAGTGTCCCTGCCATGGCAGGGGGAGTTAATGAGATGAGTTTAAAGGCCCCTTCCAAC
Organism: Trochalopteron elliotii; assembly: GCA_024734555.1. Taxonomy (NCBI): domain Eukaryota; kingdom Metazoa; phylum Chordata; class Aves; order Passeriformes; family Leiothrichidae; genus Trochalopteron; species Trochalopteron elliotii. The sequence goes on along the minus strand of JANPWX010000610.1, from coordinate 393,715 downwards.
CCAAACCACTCTATGATTCTGTAGATATATATTCTGTAGATATGTGTGTGTGTGTGTCTGTGTGTGTATTTCTAATAATCCGGGGAGTAACAGCATCAGGAGAAGCTGCTCTATCTCCCCCCCTCCACTGACAGGATGCCCCACATTTTTTTAGTGTCTTTTGACCCCAAATAATTGTGCCTTTCCCCCCAGGTTTCCTACCTTCCCCCTGGGCTGGAGGGAAGGCAATGGAATGTTCTGCTATGGGTTACAACGACAGTGACAGGAAAATAACCAGGAGCAGCTGAGCTCTGCTGTTAGGTGGGTTTGCCTTGTCTGGGAAGCAGCTCCCAGGGAGGAATTCTGACTACCTGGAGCCACGAGCAGCCTCTCCACAGGAAAGGAGTGGGCACACTGTGGTGTTATTGCCTCCTGGCCCTTCATGCCAATTTTCTGATTAATAATATCCCAAGCCACTTGATGCACTATTGATTCTAAATTCAATAAGGAGAACTGGCAGCTTCTGGCAGGATCACATCGTTTTTCCTCAAAAAACTTTTCCCTGATATTCAACCTGAGCCTTCCCTGGCCCAGCCTGGGGACGTTCCCTCTCCTCCTGTCCCTGTTCCCTGGGAGCAGAGCCCGATCCCCCGGCTGTCCCCTCCTGTCAGGGGATTGTGCAGAGCCACAAGCCCCTCCCCGAGCCTCTTTTTCTCCTTTTCTCCCCTTTCCCAGCTCCCTCAGCCTCTCCTGGGGCTCCAGACCCTTCCCAGCTCTGTTGCCCTTCTCTGGGAAGAGAAGCCCAAGCAATAAACAAAAGCTGTTCAGATCCATTAACAACCTCGGAGAGAAAGGCAAATATATAACAGCAAGCAGAAGGCGGCTCAGAAAGTGTAGAGAAGCCAAGAAATATTGAGCTTTGATCCAGAGAGAGTATTTCAACAAATGCTGAATGCTTTGCAAATATTCCATGCCTGCAGGAGCCAAAACACATGGCAGGGGAGGAGTAATGATGCCCAAAACTCCAGGGTGGGCAGCAGGAGAGAATTCCAGCCACATCTGCTGCCTCTTTGGCACTGGGAAAAGCATCCTTCTCCTAAACATGCTTTTCCACAGGAGCTGCCACCTCTGACCTGGGAACAAGGCAGCTCAAAGCTGCATCTGGGCCGGGTATTTCTGAGCAGGGGGGTAATTAAGAGTTTTGTTTCTTAAAATTGTGCAGGAAGCAGAAAAGTGAGGTTTTTTCTTACTTTTTGGCAGGAAGTTGAGTTCAGTCAGGGCTGGATTTTCTGGGATTGCTGTTGGGAGGGAGAGAGAGGAGATGGAAAAAGCTGCTCTTGGTGTGAGGGCTCAGCTCCTGCAGACCCTGGGCAGGAGGTGACAGAACCCAGGAATTCTCATTTTGTCCTTTCAGAGCCACCAGGACCTGCCTGCTTTGCTGGGGCAGCATTGCCCAGGGTCCTGGCAGGGTCCTGGCAGGGTCCTGGCAGTGCCAGGTGAGGGGAGGCTTTACCCCAGCACATCCTGCCCTAGGGAGCATCACGGAGTGAGGGAGCCCCGGCACTGAGGCACTGCCAGGAGCACAGGCAGCTGTGAGGAGCTGAGGATTGGTAAAAGCACAACAAACAAACAGGCGAGAAAAGGAGCACCAGGGGGTTGAAACTGCACTCTGTGTCCAGCCCGACCTGCCGTCCTCACAGGCATCCTCTAATAAAGAGAATAAAAGAGGTTCTCGATCTGCTCTATTGAGACCTTCACGTTTTCGTCTTAATGGGACGTGGTGCTTGACAGACCGAGCTCCGGCGAGCCGCTCATCGGCAATTCAAAGGCGGGCTCTGGGGGTTATCGGAGCCGGATTTCTGCCCGCGTTTGCCGGCCGGGCAGCGCCTCGGCAGCGATGACGGTGCGGTTTGTGAGCCGCGCTCCCCGAGCCCCGGGATCTCATCTCCACATCTCTCATCTCCTACCGAGGGATCAGCCTCCGGGATCAGCCCCCCGGATCAGCCCCCGCCGCTCTCCGGCCTCCCCCCGGCCGAACCAGCGGGGCTGGAGCTGCTGAAGCCGCGGGGCTGCAGCGGGGTTGGGGCTGGGAGGAGGAGGCACCCGCTCCTGGCGGGGTTTGGATTCCTGGCGAGGGATGGATTTCATGGCACACGGGCAGAGGGCGAGCACAGAGGGGCTGTCAGCAGGCAGGTGACCTCCTGAGTCCTGGCAGGTGTCCTACTGGGTCCCGCTGGGTCCTATTGGGTTCTACTGGGTCCTGCTGGGTCCCGTTGGGTCAGAGCAGGCAAAATGCCCACAGGTCACAGATTGTTTTCATTCCTTGTCCCCGTTATTCCCAGGCTCCCGAGCGCTAAAACCACATCGATCCTTCCAATTAGAAAGGGAAAAGGGCAGTTGTCTCCTGCTGAGTGGGGATGCAGTTCTGCCCGTGGTTAGATTTTGGCCAAATTCAGTAAAGGGAGCCCATGGTTTTCCTTTAGACGTGTTTTGCTGTCTGAAAGCCAGCCCGAAAATACTAATTTTGCTGCTTTATTTATTTATTGTTCCTGATTTTCAGCAGTCTGTGGGCCATGAATTATGCAGAAGATGCATGGCAAATGAGCCGAGGCCCTGGCAAGTTTAGCACAGCTCCCGAGCCGGGCATTCAGCTCCATCTGCCTGCAGAGCTCCTGCAACGGCTCCTGCAGCAGATCCTGCAACGGCTCCTGCAGCAGATCCAGCAGCCGCTCCTGCAGCAGCTCCTGCAACAGATCCTGCAGCCACTCCTGCAACGGCTCCTGCAGCAGCTCCCTCTCCTCCCGCCTCCCCCATCAGGGTGAAGGGGGAGCTCTCTGTGCCTCCGTGGGCACGGGGGTGACACCCCATGTACAGGGGGGTGACAGCCCCTGGCAGCCCCCAGACCCCTGGGGCTCTCCGGGGATGGCTCCTGGTGGTGTCTGTGCTCCCCTCGGGTCACACATCCATGCCCCGTGTCCACCCCAGCCGGATACATCAACCCAGACACAGAAATCTGACCACGAAATTGAGGCCACGAATCCTCTCCTTAAAAATCAATTCTCATTTGTGCCTTGGAGCCTGGAAGCTGCCACTGGCTTCCTCCTCTTGGAGCAGCTGGCACTTAGCACTTGCTTTTTGCTTTTTAAACCCAAAGTCCTACCTCTTTTTTTTTTTTTTTTTTTTTCTTTTTTTTTTTTGTTAAATCCACATTTAATCTTGCATTTGTGTGCACCAGGGAATAAGAGAAAGGTTTTATTACTTGCATTATTTATGAATGGTATAATTTCAGGGCATCGGTATTAAACTAAAGTTCTGAGCGGAAAATAATATTAAACAAGACAAGTGTGTGCATTTGTTTCATAAATCCATAAAACCTGATTAACAATGATGCTCCTAATGCCGGGTTGATCATTAGAAGACTTCCTGTATCTGGACCAGGGTGCTGCACTGGAGGCTTTGATGCATTAGGACAGAGCCCTGCAAAGCTCTGGGAACTGAAATCTGTGCTGCAGCAGGGTATGATTGAACCAAAGCTTTGCTTTTGGGGTTTTAATTATTTTTATTACTTTCTCTGTGATTCTCAGAGCTGATTAACAATACAAGAGATGGAAGCTTTGCTGTATTCTGCCAGAGCATTGCTGGCTCCCACAGCAAGGCTGGAGCTTCGTGTTTCCTTTTCAGGTTTTCTCAGTGGAACTGTGTCTGTTCCATCCCCGGGAATGGATTCCAGCCGACATCTCCCCTTCCCCTGCCCCTGGGCTGCTCTGGGATGGATTTCTCCAGGTGCCAGCAGCTGACAACCCCCCGGGCAGTGGGACAGCCAGAAAACAGAGTTTTCTATCAATTTCCCATATTCTCTGGTGGCAAGGACAGAGCTCCAAAGGCTGAAGAGTAAAGGGCAGACTGGGACATTTCCCTGGGTACAGTTAATGAGCTGTCGGCCCCCTTTGGGTCTCCTCTCAGTGCTGGTAATTTATTTCCCTGAGAACAGGATTGGTCACCCTGGAGGGGACAGACCCTGTGAGCTCAGAAGGTTTCCCAGAGCCCTTGTGACAGAGGCTGGTGATGTTCTGTTACCAAAACCTCATCCCCAGAGCCCCCACATCTGCCCCAGGACCCCCACATCTGCCCCAGGGTCCCCACATCTGCCCCAGAGCTCTCACTGCTCCCTGCAGTCACTGAATCCTGAGTGATTCTGGGCAAGAGCCAGAGGTGACAGGACACTCCCGGGGGCTGCAGGTAGTGGCTGCCCAAGGAAAAAAGGAATATTTTTACTTTGAAAAATTAAAGAGCTCAGGACATTCATGCGCAGCTCGGTGACACAGCAGCTCCCTGGCAGTGAGAGTCTCCGTGTGGCTCCTCCACAAGTGGCGATAGGGAAAATTTCCTGCTGAAAAAAGTTAGCCTGAAGGTGAAAACTTCAAAGGGGCTGAACTCTGAATCAGCCAGAGCCTTCTGTAGTCTTGGAGCTGAGAGGGGCGAGTGCTGATAAACCTTCAAACCCTGCCCAGCCTGTGATCAGGTTCCTCCCGCGGCAGGAGCCGGGCTCTGCCCAGCCCCGAGCACCAAACGCCGATGAAAAGAAAGGCTCCGAAATGCCCCGAACACAGAGTGGGCACCCAATGCCCAAGAAAGGCTCCGAAATGCCCCGAACACAGAGTGAGAAAGGGCAGGGAGGGAGGGAGGAGGGGGAGTGCCCGGGCCGGGGGGTGCCGGGCAGGGCAGGGGAACACCCGGGGGGAGCTGCCGGCCCTGACACCCCCTGGGGAGGGTCTGAGCACAAAGGGCTGGGTTTGGGTAACAGAACAGAGCTCGTGGCCCCACGACCCCATTTCACCTGTCCCGGAGAGTCCCGAGGGGAAAGATGCCCTTGTTCAACCCCAGAACTGCGGCTGGGAGGGCAAATCAAAGTGAGCAGAGCAGCAGCTGCTCCAAACTCCTCTGGGAATGGGTCAGCACTGCTCGGAGGGGTGGGATGGTTCCTCTGAGCCCCTGCCTGGGGTCCCTCCTTGGCCCCTGCAGCATGTGAGGGACCTGCTCAGCCCTCCGTGTCACCAGGGCACAGCAGTGACACAGCAGTGACACACCACAGCTGCTTCCCACTCCTTTCCCCCTCGGAAAAATGGAATTTCTGTACTGCTGGCACATGAAAGAAATAGGAGTTTTCTTGCTGCAAGCCGTAGAAAGCGGGCTTCATTCAGTTCCTGAATAATTTAGAATACAAGCCTTTGATTAATTTCATGAGAAAAAGGAAACAAAGTTAGCTATAACTATAGGCCATTCAAAGTATGGATTGCCAGAAAAATGTGCAAAGCACTGTCATGAGAGGATTAATTACACAGATTAAATATTTTATAAGTTAAATAATGTGTATTTTTTTGAGACAAAATGGAATGTCATTTTTTCCCCCAAGACAGGGAAAGTAACTGTATTCACTTCCATTTAGCCCACAGAGCAACACAGACTCCACTGACAGAGGAGGATGGATCAGGGCTGTAATTCCCAGCTGGCACCAAAATCCATATTCTGAGCAGCATTTTATCTTCTCCCTGAGAGCCAGCTCTGAGCTTTCAAGTCTCTGTCACTTGTGAGGTTTTTCTGAGGGGAGAAGAAAAGGGTCCTGGCAATTGTTGTTATCTCTATTATAGTCTCCAAAATCTGGGAGGAAAATGGACTGTGTAGAGTGATTTTAATTATTGTGTTATTGTCCTGGAGGATAATGGCAGAGCCTTTCAAACTGCTTTTCTTTTTCCTTTACAGAAAAGGAGACCTGAAGCCAATTTCTGCCTGTGAAGTGTCCAGGAGGCCGAATCCTCTGCAGAAGGGTTTGTCCATGGCACCAGGGCACGTCCAATGACAGTGACAGTGACAGTGACAGTGATAGTGACAGTGACAGTGACAGCCCCAGGGGAGTCACTGCCAGGGGAATGGGTGCAGGGGAGGGATGGGTGCAGGGGAGGGATGGGTGCAGGGGAGGAATGGGTGCATTTTCCAGCCATCCCACAGGTTTGGCCCATGATTCCATGATTCTGTGATTCCATCCCAACAGAAGCATCAACCTTTGTGCTGGTTTTTATTGCTTGACTCCAGTCCAGAACATCTGACAGCTCTTACCTTTTCTTCCTATTGAAATGGTTTTATTTCCTAAAAGTTAACAATGAGCAGACACCCCCCATGAATGTATAATCTGCTCCACCGGGAGCTGATGTGCATCTTAATAAAGGCGTGGAAGAAATCACCCTTGTGAGGCAAAAGAGGGATAGAGCCCAGTAATGAGCCAGAGGCAAAGCTGTGCTCACTGCTGACACTTTTTGCTCTAATCTACAGCAATTAAATTGTCTGCCTTGCACGGAGCAACGAGAGCTGCTGGGGAATGGTGATGTAGCCACAGATACTCCTGTGAGCCTTTCATCTTCAAGTGCTTCTTCTGAATTTTGAGAAATAAATTATGCTGGTGCTCTCTAAGAATTGAAACAGAAGGTGGGTCTTAGCTCCGTGTGAGGGAGTAGAATAATGATTAATTTGTTTTCAATGTGATGCCCTGGAACTTCTGATGATGTGACTCAGAATGTGACTCGGGCTTCCATAGGGTTTAGATTGGATATTAGGGGGAATTTCTTCCCTGAAGGGGTGGTTGGGCCTTGGAACAGCTGCCCAGGGAAGTGGTGGGGTCACATCCCCAGAAGTGTTCGAAAGGAGTGTGGATGTGGCACCTGGGACATGGGCTATGGGGAATGCAGCTCTGCTGGTTTAAAGAACATCTCTGGACTCAGAGATCTTTTCCAGCCTTGATCATCCCATGATCCTGTTACTGGGCAGATTCAGGAAGCACAATTAGTGGGAAGTCATCTCAGATGGAAATAACTCCCTGTTCTTGTCTGCATTTTGAATCAGTGATTTTCCTGTCCTGCCACTGCCTGTTCTGTCCCTGGGGGAGGTTCTTCCCACCCTGGGCTCTGACACCTCATGCCATCTCCTCCTCAATGCCTGTAACCTCCTCCACCACCCTGCTGCATTCCAGATTCCCCTGCAGTCCTGTTTTATCTCCTGCAGAGCCTTTCCCTGGCCAGCCCTCTCCTCTCAGAGCCACGTGGAGCACTCGGGCTGCTCCAGAACATCCTCTAGCAGAGGCACTAAAGCCACGTGTGGGAAGATGGAGATGAGATGGAGCAGAAAATCCTCCAGCCCTGCTCTGTCTGGGTGTTATTGATCCCTGGCATGAGCCAAACCCTGCTCTGCCTGCTCCAGGTGCTGGTGCTGGACCCCAGCCAGGGAAGGGTCACCCCCGTACGTGTGCAGGGTTCCTCTTGCAGTCATTTCTTACCCTTGCCCCATTTTTCCCACTCTTTCCTGGAGAAAAGGGAGTTTAGAGGCAATTTGCCTTGGAAAATTACAATTACGTTATTGATTAGGTAAAAAGGAACTGTTTTATTAAAGCTTAGAATCCTGCATGTTTCTTTTCCTTACAAATATCCTATTACATGCTCAGAGACCACCCACACGCTTTGCTGCTTTTACATTTGCCCAGCAATCTTTCATGCCAGTTGACTTTTCATTTCTAAATCCCTTTCTGCATTAAACACAGACCCACACACTCTGACCCATTTTGCTTTGAAATAAATCACAAGTCCGTGCCAGAAATGACTCGGGGTGTTCTTCGGAATTTGTAAACAGCACTAAAGTCTTGTGGGAAATGTCACAAAGTGTTGCTCTGAATTTATTAAGTAGTTTCTCATTTTAAATGTCTATATTCCTGTACACAGACTGATAATGTTTTTACCTGTAAAGGCATCTGATGGGTGGGTAGGTTGTTTTTGGGGCTCCTGGAAAATCCCACAGATCCAGAAAGGGGAAGGAGCTTTGAGGCTGCCCAGGCTGATTTGATAAAAGGACAAAGATTCCATTTGGCAGCTTACTATTAACATTTCACTTGATAAAAGAGAGGAAAAAATGCCATTTCTTTGGCTGTGGTCAGGATTTGCTGGTTCTTGCCTACCCAAAGGATAGCCCTGGCTCAGGAGTTAAAGCAGCCACAAGCAAATCCCAAAGGGAACCCCAAACCCCCTCCTGGTTCTCCATAAGGACGTGGGGGATAGAGCCACCTTCCCCTGCAGAAGGGCAGTTGGTGCCTGGGTTTAGCAGCTGGAAATCTGCCCCACAGGTGGTTCTGCTGTCCAGCAGCTCCAGCAGCTGCTTTTTCCCCTTATTTCCCCTTCTCTGTCATTCCCCAGCACTGCCAGGCTGTGTGCCTCACCCAGGGCTGTGGGCAGTTATCCCATGAGCCAGGCAGCACCACAAACCACATCAGTCAGAGGTGCTGAGGCTTTTTTAACCCCAAAGGCTGAGGGGTGACCCAGCCCTGCTCCTGTGGCCCCCACGGGCTGGGATCAGCTCAGGGGGTCACACTGTGCTGACCCCATGGACAGGGGCTGAACCATCTTCTGTACATCTCAAGGCTGAGGCCAGAGGGGATGTAAATTTGGGAGGAGATTTCCTCCTAATCCATGAAACCTCTCCTCTGGCTCTGCAGGGGAACAATCCTTTATTTGAGGCATTTTCCAGTGCCAGGGAATGAATTGTGGGTGGCTGGAGAGCACGAGCCCCCCGTGAGGAGGTGGCTGGGGAGGTTTTAACACTTTCCCCCTCATCTCTGAGCCCAGAGCCTTGTTTTCCCAGGACATCAGCTGGAACCCAGCCACTGCTGTAATTAGCAGCAGAAGCAGAGATGCAGAAGGTTTTGTGGCCACACCAGGCAGTTTCCATCCAGCTCCCCTCTCTAATTCAAGTACTGCCTTGCACCAGCTGCTCGGAGGGTGTAAGAAATACCAAGCAGGCAATTCCAGCATCAAAAAGATGTATTGCCAGTTGAAGCATGTTGGACATAAAAGCAGAACAGCTTTTAATTAAATTTTTTTCCACCAGCCATGGAGGGCCTAAACAAGGATCAGGAGTGTTTTACAGGAGTAAAAATTCTCAGTACTTCAGTGTAGCAAGAGAGAAGCAGCTTTGAAATCAAGAGGAGAAAGTGCTGCTGGAGAGCAGGCTGTGCCTGGGGAGTAGTGTGGGGGATGGCACATGTTCCATGTGGCTTCTTGTCAGGATTTTCCTGAAACATCTGCAGAAATCTTTCCCTGAGCCTCGTGGCATCAGCTACAAATTTTCTTCCACTCAGAACCAGGGAGGAATGGAGAAAGAGCTGGCAGACCAGCCCCACTCCCTCTCTTCATTTCCATTTGCCCTACATTTGTGCAGGTACCACAAGAGATGGCCCAGGAGATCTTTGGGCAGTTTTGTGCCGTGGCTGCTGCTTGGCTGGAGCTTGGCAGGGGATGGGGCTGGGAGGAATATCCCAGCACCAGGTGATTTGGGGCTCCCAAGCCCCACAGAGCACCCCAGTACCCTGTGATTGCTGTGGGAGATCCTGCAGTGCTGGATAGGGGCACATTGCTGGGACAGCTCTCAGGGTGTGGCAGTGTCTGAGTACTCGAGGAGTTCTGATGCTGTTTTACCCCACAACGACACAAAGACTCTGACTTCAGAAGGCTGAAAATGACTCCTGTATTCCTGGGATGTGTCTCCCTTTTATACTATTTTACACAGACCAGTTCAATTGGTGACAAAAAGACAAACCTGTTCAATCACATTGGTCAGACCAGAGGGACATCAAGAAGAAGTCCCTCCTAGGAAAAGGAATGTAAACACTTTGCTGTTACAAAAACACTTCTCTTGTTTACAGAAAATTCCCTGGGAAAGGAATTTCAGAAAACCAAAACATCTCAGGCAGAAACCAGGGCTACAGAGTTTTGCTCCTGCTCCTGCTTTGCCCTGGGGCTGCTCCCCCTCTGCCCAGGGAAGGTTTTCCCTGCCCGGGACCTCGCCAGGCCAGGCAGGTGGGACCAGACCCATTTCCCCTCTTCCCCTCACAGATCTGACCCTCTCTGATCGTGCTTATTCTGAGCAGCATTTAGAGGAAAACGCTTTGTGGGAGAGCTCGGCTGTTCCGGGGGCATCCTGCGAGTACAGCCAGTTCCTCCAGGAGCGTGTTAAGTGTAAATATATAATGTGGCTGCTCGGAACGATCCTCCAGAGAAAACCTGCATAAATGCATATTGTACCGAGTGTGCGGATGATAAAGGAGGTGTTAAATATCGCCCTGAGGGCCTCCAAGCTGGCAGCGAGGAGCTGAGAGGACTCTGCTCCCCGCACCGCAGGACAGTGATGAGCACGGAGCAGCAGCGGGAGCAGCCGGGCAGGAGGGGAGGCAGCCGGGCGGACCACGGAGCGTGTCGGGGTTAAACGCTGCTCGCTGCCCACCAGGGATCTGTATTCCCGCCGAGTTTATTGTTAGCACTGCGTTACAACAGCCCCTGAGGCTCTGAAATGAACGAGGGCTCCGCGGAGCTGAGCCCCGGCGGGGCAGGACGGGCCAAGCCCGGGATGGGCTGCCCGGGGAGGGACGGGGAGCCGGGCTTGCCCTGTGCCGAGCCCTGGGAGTGTGGCAGGGATGGGATGCAGGATTCCAGCTCCTGGGGGAGCAGATCTTGCCCTGTGCCGAGCCCTGGGAGTGCGGCAGGGATGGGATGCAGGATTCCAGCTCCTGGGGGAGCAGATCTTGCCCTGTACCGGGCTCCGGGAGTGCGGCAGGGATGGGATACAGGATTCCGGCTCCCGGCTGGGGCTGCGGCCGCGGGCACCGATGTGCCGAGCCCAGCAGGAGCCGCGTTCCTGGGGCAGGGTCCGGCCCCGGCTCGGGGGGCTCAGGGGGTTCGGGGGGCTCAGGGGGCCCCGGGCAGGGCACACAAAGGCACAGAATTCAGAGCACCGGCTCTGAGGTCAGCCTGTGCTGTGTCAGGGAGAGCAGCCAGGTCTCTCATCCCTCTTCCCTGCCCTGGTTCCCGGGAGGGTGGGCCAGCACAGGGATCCCTGGATCAGCCACCCTGTGCCCCTCGCAGGTGAAGAGCAGAACTGTCATAGCTGGGGATTGTCAGAGGAACCGTATTCAGTGTTTGAGCAGGAAAGAAATCAGAGCAGAGGAGCCTCTCTGCTCCCCTGGACATAATGACGATGACCCTGCTGGCTCCTGTCGCTGTGATGGACTTCCCAGGTGCAAACTGCATTTCTGGGCCTGCTGTGGGTACACAGAGACAGGTCGGGAGTACATTAAATGAGCTCATCCTCCATGTGAGAGATTCCCAGCTGATCAATTACCTGCAGGGCCAGGCACTGAGCTGTGCATTTCTTGTGAGCTCCTCCGTGGCCCAAGCCCAAGATCCTGCAATAGCTCAAACTCAAAGTCAAGCCAAGCCCTTTGCTCAGAGCACAGCGTGGGGACTATTCCAGCCCCAGGTGTCCCCTCCCTGCCACAGCAACGGCAGTGACAGTGTGAGGAGGGACAGGAGGGGCTGGCTCTGCTGGGAGCAGCTCCCAGTCCTGATGGATGAGTCTGTTCACTTCTCAGAGCTCCTCACCCCACACTGGCTTTGCTCATACAGAGTTTTCTTTTTTTTTCAGGGCATCAATTACTGCTCTAAGTCAGCATTCATCCAGCCCAAATTGTTCTACACTGAGCAGAATCTTTAAACAAATAGAAATGAGAAGGGTTTGGAGTTTCTGGGTCTGTGCAGAGAAATCCATTTCCCTCTGACACTGCCATCTGGGCAGCTCTCCTGCCTTCCTTGAGCTGCCGGCCCAGGGAATTCTTGCACTCAAATTAATTGACATTCTGTCTCTTAGTTTTCTGTCTGCTCCCAAGATAAGCTTAATCATGCCAGAGCTGCCTGACATGGAGTTCATTCTCAAATCTTTTTGGTTTGTATCAATTTATCTCCTCTTGGCAAGGCCAGGCAGTGGTTGTGAGAGCCAGGGGAAAGCTGCCATCCCTGCTCAGGCCCTGCCTATGCCCGTGCCTCACCCCTGCAGGTCCTGCTGCTGCTCTGCCCCTGGGGCTGCTGCCAGAGGACACAAAGCCCTGGAGGTGTGGGCCTGATATTTCTGGGTCTGAGAGATTTTAGCCTGCTAGCAGCAGCTGACTTTTTCCCAAGGAAAGATTTCTCCAGAAAGCTTCTTCTCAAAACAATCTTGGCAAACAACTCTCCTTTCTCCAAACAATCTTTCTCCAGGTGGTGTTTTGCTGTTTCTCTGGTTTAACCCATGGGATCAGAGAGGTGTTATTGCTATTCACCCCAATCATGTTAAGTCTGTATGGGAACGCCTTATAAAAGGTAGTAAGAATTAGACAATAAAAGCCTTTTTTCTATGCTCTTTGCCTTCTGAAATATTTGGAGTCTCATCTTCCTTTTGTGTCCTACAGCGACACTGGGCCATCACCCTCAGCCCAGCTCTGCCAGGGGACAGAAGCTCTGTGCCATCACCACCCTCTGTGGGGCATTCACTTTTGGGTGACAGTAAAGCAGCTTCCAAATATCCTCCAAAAATGTGAAAATGTCCACATTCCCCAGGTGTCCTCCTGACTGCTGCCTGCTATTGCAAAGAGGTTTAATTGGAAAACTCCCCTTGCTCCCCTCCTGCACCCAGGGCCCAGGGATGATGTGTCTGGGGTCAAGGGCTGGATGCAGAAAGCACAACAGGATAAACACAGCTGCCTCCTGGCAACTGCTGTGGCACTATGGGCTGCTGATATTAAACTCATATTAAATTCAAACCAGCTCAGCAGTGTGCAGTGTGCTTGCTGCAGCCATAACTCCTGATATTTATGTTGTGGCAGTAAAGCAGAGGACACAGGAGCTCCAGGGCTTCGAGAGCTGGATCCGTAAGGAAAATACTCTGCCTCATTATGAACAGTGGATGTTGAGTCCAGAATTCCATTTCACATGTCCACTGTTGTTGCTGAATAATTTTATCCTTGGAGAATCAGTTTTTCTCTTCCACCTCACATTGCCTCCCAGTAGCATCATTTTAATGATAATTTCTGTGTTGTTCTAACAACGGAGCAGTAACTGGAAAAAAATACCAACCTGGCGATCTGTGTTAGGGGTGACAGGGTTTGATAAAGCCCCTTTTGACCTCTGCCATTAACGCTGGGGTGTGTGCCCTTGCTGGCAGCTGTGGATTAGTGGTTTAGCACCCTTTGCCTTGGGGCAGATGATGATAAAATCGTTCTGGGAAAAGCCAGACCCTCAGTGAGATCCTGGGATCTCTGATCCAAAGGCAGGCCCAGGGAGGACAGAACTTGTGCCAGAGGTGCTGCAGAGCCACATCCAGCTCCCAGCAACAGAGTGAGTTACAGGACAGCCCTGCCCAGGTGTCTCTGGGAGCTCTGGGAGATGGATTTGAAGAAAATCAATTGCAAGGAAAGGAGTGAAAGGCTCGTGGCTGCTCCATCCCTCTGCAGCTCCAAGGGCACTGCCAGTGATGGAAAGGGAGGCAGCTGCTGCATCCTGAGCACAAACTCTGCAGCTCCCAGGCAGGAGATTTCTCATTCCCTAAGAAAGCCAATTTGTATTTTGGGCACTGGCAAAGAATCACAGAGAGGGAGGAGGAGAGTGTGGAGAGGGCCTGAGGCTGCCGTGGCAGAGACTGCTGGAACAAGCTCCTTGTGACAGTGATGATCAGTCCCAAGTTTTAACCTCCCAATTTCTAAATAAAGTGTTACCAAAGACTTCTGTTACAATTCTAAGTTATTGCTATGCATGATTTTAAAAGGGGAAACTGAGGCACATGAGTGGGGGTGACCCTGCAGTGATGTTTGCTCAGCTGCAGAGTCCACCTGGGACATGGCTCAAAGGTGCTCTGGGCAGTGTGGGGTTAATGCTTGGACTCAATGATCTTTAAGGTCTTTTCCAACCTAAAACACTCTATAAATCATTTGATCATTATGATGGAACAAGGAATGGCTTTAAACTGAAAGAAAAGATTAACAGGGTTAATCTCCTTTCTCTTCTTTCTGAACTTGTTACATTTTTATAGTTGGGCTCGAATTGGATCTATTTCTGTTTCTCTTAATCAGATCTCACTTTGTCTCATGTTTTCCACCCAAAGCCAAAAGAAGTGTGCTCTAGCTGGTGTTATCCCAGGCAGTTTGGCTGCAGCAGAGAGACACCAGCAGGATAAAAGGGGCTGCTCACAACAAAATCCAATACACGAAAAAGGAAGGGAAAATTTCAAAGCAGCAAACCCCCTGTACTGATCAAACTTGTTTTTCTATTTGCTTCTCTTTTGTTTTACCAAGGGAAATTTATGAGATGTCAGAGCTTGTTAATGTTGTTGATGCTGGAGAAGCAACAAGCACCCTGGGCTGAAAGGCTCCAAAAAAATAAAAATAACCCAGCGAAGGAGGTGGTTGCCCAAGGCCAAACTCATTAGCTCCAATCACCCTCTGCTGGGCCGGGGTGCCCTGGAGGGGAGGGGACAGGGGGTTTTGTCCCCAGGGTGTCCTGGGCAGGGGAAAATGGCACAGTGGGGGAAGCTGCATCTGTTCTCAGAGTGGGGATGGAGAGGAGAACAAGAGGGAGAAAAAGCACCTGACAGGCTGAAAGTCTTGATGGGAGTTTTGTAAATAATTCAGGACTCTCTCAACATGAAAAATAACGTTGTTAATTCTCCTTGTGTTCCAGTAGGACAGCAGCAAGAGCTGCCCTTTTTTGGCTGATTTTGTCCCATCTCATCCGGGGAGGAGGATGCAGCCTCCTCCTGCAGATCTGTCCTGGAAGGGCAGGGAGGTGCTGGGGGGTCTGTGACACCCCCAGACTGGCCAGTGGCTCCTCTAAACCACGGGAGAGTGACACTCCAAACAGGGGGTGTGACACTCCACTGCTCAAAGGACACCATGGTGACACCCTGGCACCTCAGAGCTCAGGACTGTGACACCTGGTACCCCAAAAGCCAGGACAGGGACACCCTGGCATCCCAGAGCTTGGGACAGTGACACCCTGACACCCCAAAGCTCAGGACAGGGACACCCTGGCACCCCAGAGCTCGGGACAGTGACACCCTGGCACCCCAAAACCCAGGACAGTGACACCCTTGTACCCCAAAACCCAGGACAGGGACATCCTGGTACCCCAAAAGCCAGGACAGGGACACTCTGGCACCCCAAAGCTCAGGACAGTGACACCCTGACACCCCAAAGCTCAGGACAGGGACACTCTGGCACCCCAAAGCTCAGGACAGGGACATCCTGGCACCCCAGAGCTCGGGACAGTGACACCCTGGCACCCCAAAGCTCAGGACAGTGACATCCTGGTACCCCAAAACCCAGGACAGGGACATCCTGGTACCCCAAAACCCAGGACAGGGACACTCTGGCACCCCAAAGCTCAGGACAGGGACATCCTGGCACCCCAGAGCTCGGGACAGTGACTGTCCCTTTCCTCCAGGTGAGGGGGGATGTTTATCAGGGTGTGCTCCTGTAACTCCCCAGCTCACACCAGGAGGGGAAGGTTTTCCTCAGAGCTGATGAGAAGTATTGATCTAAGGATAATTAAAAGCCTCACATTAAAGAAGTCCAGCCTGCATAATTAAAAGCCTTGCACTAGGAAAGTCCAGCCTGCAGGGATGGGAGTAAGCCAGGCTGCTTGTGGAGAGCTGTGGAAGCAGCACCCGTGAGACACAGGATGTCAAATTACTCCTTGCCATTAAATTACCTGATTAATTTAACCACTGTTTTGTGTATGGTGGAGCCCCATTTCTGTGGATGCATTCATTAGTCATCAAGACTGACCTGAATATTTTAAGCAAACAGTTTTTGTCCTGTGTGCTCTTGGGTGCTGTTGGGTTCTCTGAGCTGCAGAGAACATTCAGTGCAAGAGGAGAAATGTTCCCTCCAGGCTGGAAATGTCTGCAGGACTGGACCAGCTCTCCTCTGCAGGGTACAAGGATTGTACCTGGATTGTGTGTGATTAATTGCACAGTGGGATATTTATGGGCAAATGAGGAAACCAGACAAAGAGGGGCTTGCAAGAGAATCAATTTTCTTTTCAGTGCCTTTCAGTTCTTCTGTCAGTGTGTTATGACAGATTGTGTCAGACACAGCAGCTATAGGATGATGGTCTGCAGGAGACAGGTATTTTCATATATTCATTGTTACATTATGGCCACAGCCCTTAAAAATGCAAAGTTAGGGGTTTGGGGTATGGGCTTCACTCCAATCTCTTATTTTTAAATGAAACTTGAAATATTGCAGCCAGCAAAGTCTTTTGCATAAAGTGTACAAAGTTTCTCTTCTATTTATTTAGCTCTGATTACCCAAAACATCATCATTCTTTAAGTGCATATATTTGTCTGTGTTTTGAGGGGGGAAATATGAATAAACCTAATTGTGGTTGTGCTTCATTAAAGCATATTTCCAGCTCTGGTTATTTATCAACAGAGTTTCTCTGTGTATAAATTACTGTATCTCCATGCTGCAGGTTCCTGCTGAGCCACGGGAGAGCTGGACCAGCCCAGCCCTGGCTGTGGCACCACTGGCAGGTCCCCAGCCCTGGGAAGGATTTGGGAAGAGCTGCTCCACCTGTGGCAGGAAACTTGAGCCTCCTGCAGCCTTTGGGGTCAGGTGAGTGGATTTATGTGGTGATGGCTACAGGAAAGCCATGGAAAAGGAGCTGGAGTGTGGTTTTTATTCTTCCTGAAACCTTTTCTCACACTGGTACCATCACCCTGCTGTGGACACAGGTACATCTCACCAGGACAAGGATTTGCCACCCCACAGCCTCTCCTGCCCAGGGATCCAGCACTGACTCAGATTGGAAATAGTCCCCCAAATCCATCTTCTCCCTCCAGGGAGAGTGTTGACATTTAAATTCTTTGCACCTCTGTCTTTGAACAAAAATATTTTGTACATTTCTCTGGATGAAAGAGGCTCACGGGGTTATTTTGGGAACAGTTTTGCAAGCTGGTTTCAAATTCAGCAGTGCACTAAAGGGCTGTGAGCCATGACTTTGCCTCAAGCCTGAATTAAATACATTTCTAGTTCACAAATACAAGACAAGTGCGTGTCCTGGTGTCACTCAGAGGTGACAGTAAACACTTGCAGAGCCCCTGGAGCGAGGCCCCTGCAGGCTGTGTCGGTGCTGGGTGCAGTGTCCCCTTGTCCCCTCCTCCCACAGGACAGCGAGGGGAGACAAAGGCAGTGCTGGTGTCATTGACCCTGAAATTCTTCAGCAAATCATTCACCGCGGTACTTTTAATGTCCCATCCATGAAAGTTTGGTTCCTGCCCTCTGTTCCCACTGGAGCAGCCTGTGCTGCAGAGCTGGGGCTGTTTAACTTGGGGTTGGGCTGTGGGGAGACCCTTTAGGCACTGAGGGGACTCCAAGGTCTCCCTTCTCCTCTCCGGACTGAGCAGCGGGGTCTTTTCTGAGCAATTAAGGCGTGTCCTTGCCCAGAGGTGGCGCAGGTAAGGAAATCCCTCAGTGTCCAGGCTCAGGGTGCCTTTCAAAGCCTGCCCAAACCTCTCCCGAGGACGGACCCAGACAGGGGAGGGGCTCACATCCATCAGAGACAGTTAAATCTCCCTCACGCTGTGCTCAGGGACACCTCCCACTGTCCCAGGCTGCTCCCAGCCCTGTCCAGCCGGGCCTTGGGCATTCCAGGGATCCAGGGGCAGCCACAGCTGCTCTGGGCACCTGTGCCAAGGTTTTTCCACCCTCCCCAGGGAGAGATCCAACACTCATCCTCTTCTGTTCCCAGAAGTTCTCCAAGTAGAAATGTCAGGAGCACACAGAAGCTGCTCCTGCTCCGACAGGAGCTGCACATTCTGTACACCCCTGCCTGGCCAGCCGACCATTGTAGCTTGAAATCAAAATTAATTAAACCTTGTTTACCATTTGGAATTAGTGAGCTAATGAATATCATACCTCTGAGGCATCCATCTTGGTCAAATATATTGTGCCTCACAGCTGTTGTTTTCATCTAGATTAGGTTTGCTCCAGGTTTTATGAAGACGTCTACGAAGTAATAAACCCTGCACTTATTTGACTCAAAAAAAAATTATAAATTTTTTATTAGCTTCCAAGGAATTAGGTTTTCTAGTTTTTGCCTGGCAATAAAAGTTGATTTGTTCTCTATCTGCCTGATCGAGTACTTGGGTGCTGGCTATTACTTAAATCTAACGACTTTTTAAAAGACATTAGAGGTTGTCTCCTGTGAGCAAACACACTGGGTTTGTGGAATTACACACTGATTACTGTGTTATAAATGCGGTCACACCTCTGCTATTAAATTTTACCTGCATAAACAATCCCAATATGCAGAAATGTTGCCATATAGTTATTTATACCCACTTTATTAAGGTTACTTTTCCAGCAATTGTGGCGCTTTTAAATCTGCCGTGGCTGATTTAGTAGCAAGTGACAGAAAATCCAGTGTGTCAGGGGGAAGCAGCACTTCCAGCCTCTCCCTGTGGCCACCTGGACTTATTTCCTGCCGTGGGTGATGACAGAGAGCAAACAGACAGGAGCCAGCAGTGCATCCCCCCAGATCCCTTCAGGCACAGCCTCTCCCCGTGCCCGTTTTGCTGCCCAGCTCCTGCAGGAGGAAAGGCACCTCCCTGCCCCCAGGGAGTTTGTCTTGTTTCCTGCCCTGCAGTGAAATCCTGGCATTAAATGCATCTCAGGACTCTGGGGATGTGTCTGTGCTCCTGGGACAGCCCTGGCAGGGGCAGCCCCGCTATTTCTGCTATTTCCAGCACCTGATGGGGCTCCAGAAGAGCCGGGGAGGGACTTTATGTGAGAGCCTGGAGTGACAGCACAAGGGGCTTAAACTGAAAGAGGATGGATTCAAGCAGATATTGGGAAGAAATTCTTCCCTGTGAGAGTGCTGAGGGCCTGGCACAGGGTGCCCAGAGAAATTGGGGCTGTCCGTGGATTCCTGGCAGTGCCCAAGGCCAGGCTGGAAGGGGTTTGGAGCAGCCTGGGACAGTGGGAGGTGTCCCTGCCATGGCAGGGGTGGAATGGGATGGACTTTAATGTCCTTTCCAGCAAAAACCATTGCAAGGTTTTGTGATCCCAGAAGCAGGGGCAGTGCCTCGGCGCAGGACGCTGTTCCCTCCCTGGGGGATCCATCAGAGCCCATCAGAGCCTGGAGCTGTGATCCAGCCCCGGGGACAGCCAAGGACCTGCACGGGGACAGTGACACACCCGCCCCGCCACAGCAGCCTCCTCCTCCTCCCGGGGAGGGGAAGGTGGGGAGCCGTGAGGTGGAAAATCACAAGCTGTGATTCTGACAAAGCACCCGGGTCAGAGAAATGTGGATTAAAGTGGGCTCCCCTCATTGACATATTGCCTGTCAGAACGGGGATATTTATATCCCAAACGAGCACCCACTGGAGCAGGTCCCGATGAGTAATCCGCTGTCAGCCGGCACAGGGGCAGCGTCTCCTGCAGAGATCGACTCTAAATAAGTGGTCCCTCAGCAGATAAAAGCCAGGCCGAGGTCGGGTGGCGACCTCCGTGTTGCTTAGCACTTGTTGCCACGCTACGGAGAGCCGGAGCCGCGGGCCACCGGCCACCGCCCCGCCGGGCTGGGCTGCGCCGGCACTGCAGCGGGAACAACGCCTGGATGGGGAGTGAATGGGCTGGTTTCAGCAAACAGAGGAAGCCGAAGCGAGAAATGCGCACGAAAATTCCATTCTGGCCCTTCCCAGACCCAGCAGGGGCAGGAGGGGAGGAGGGAAAGGAGCGAGCAGAGTCAGGGACGTGCTTAAACCGTGGATGTGACCTTGCTGCTGCCTGTCTTTGCCTTTGAGCTCCCCAATAAATCAGACACTTATCTCTGCTTATTGCTTATTTATGATCCCTGCGAGCTGCAGCGCGGCCCCGGCGCTGTGCTCACGGCTGAGCATCGCCGGGAAGGAGAGAGAGAGGGAGAGAGAGAGAGCGAGAGAGAGCAGTGAATGGGAACAGAAAGGCCCTGCTGGGGACCCGCGGGCTCGGCAGCAAATGTTACCCGGCCATCTGTTCAGACCAGCTGAACTCCCGTCCTTTTGTGCGTTTGGAGCAGACTTCACACCCCGGCAGCCGCCGGTGCTCGGAGCCCTGCGAGGTGGGGCCGGGCTCGTCCCAAGGGTGCTCTGTCCTCTGTGCTCCGGGTCCCCGGGGCACCCCAGGCACGGCTGGGCTGGATCTGCAGCCCCTGGTGCTGGGTCTGCAGCCCCTGGTGGGGGACAGGGATGAAGTGCTGCAGCCTGAGGATGCTCACGGTGTCTGGGGCTGTTTCTGCAGCTCAGCCCTGCAGAGGGGTCGTGGTTTCCTGTATGAACCTGCCCTCGTTGTTCCAAAATGCCTGTGGGAAAGGCAGCCAAAGTTAGCGAAGCACTGACTGTTTGTGTGTCTGGGGTGGGTTGGCAGGACGGGTCTGGGGCTGGGAAATGCTGGGGGTGGTGCTGGGGACCCTCCCTGGGGGATTCTCTGGGTCAGGTCCCTGTTTTGGGCTGGGAATCCTCTCTGGGGGATGTCCTGGGTCAGGTCCCTGCTCTGGGCTGGCACTGCCTGCCCTGCCCTCAGTGTTTGCTCTGAATTTGGCTTCTCAAAAGCCCATTTCCCACAGGAATCCCCCCCAGCCCGTGCTCTGGGGCCGTTTGGGGTTTTATCACAGAATCCCAGATGGGTCAGGGTTGGAGAAGACCCTGCAGCTCATCCCATCCCTGCCCCAGGCCTCCAGGTGAGCCATTCACCCCAAAGCCTGTGGGAAAACCGTGGGAAAACAAACTGTCATTTAAACACTAAAGCTTCACTTTTATGATCATTATGATTTTCAACTCCCTCACCTGTTCCTGCATTCATTTCCATCCAGGATAATGACGGTCATATTTGCAGAAAGTGATTTAATTACAGGAACTTTTGCAAAGCAAGGAGTCTTTTTTTTTCCTTAATCCAGAAGGTTAGCAATTCCCCACATACTTACGTTCATTTTAGGAATCAATAAAGCACAAACATGTCTAATTACCCTAAAATATTTTGCAAAATCAGAAGTCAGATTAGATTTTGCTTAAGCATCAAATAGAAATTTTAATGTCTGCCAGAATCGATATGTTACCCCCGGGTCCTGAGATTTCCACTGACATGCTTGATCATACATTATAATGAAGGTCTGTAATAACATTAAAACCTTCCTGAATGCATTTTCTGTATAATTTACTTTTTCCCCCACTTTCTACTGCACAGAGATCCAAACATCATTACTCAGAAAAATAATGCACAGCTGCTTTTCTTGTCCTGTTCCCTGAATTTACTCACTGATGAACATCAGCCTGAAATATTTTGATGATTTAATTAAGGCCTTACTAAAAATACCTCAACTGCATTGTAATTCTTCCAAAAAAGGGGGAGAGCAGCATGGCTGCCCTTTCTGCTCTGCACAGGGAGTGAGGCTGGGCAGGAATTTCCTCCCTCTGCCCTTGACAATGCTGCCAGCTGAGATCCTTTTCCCCCCCAATCCACAATGCTCCAAGCCCCCCCTCCTTTTCCCTGCACTGGGGTCCCGGAGGTGCTGAGGTGGGAGAGGGGCCGGGGGCCACAGGGGTTGGGGTGGGAGCAGGGGCCAGGGGGGGCACAGGGGTTGAGGTGGCTCTGTCCAGCTCTCCCAGGGCTGGCCATGAGTGCAAATTCTCTTTTTCCACCATTCCCTTTGCCCCGGGGTGAGCCGTGCCT
Source organism: Trochalopteron elliotii (assembly GCA_024734555.1). Taxonomy (NCBI): domain Eukaryota; kingdom Metazoa; phylum Chordata; class Aves; order Passeriformes; family Leiothrichidae; genus Trochalopteron; species Trochalopteron elliotii. The sequence goes on along the minus strand of JANPWX010000610.1, from coordinate 372,132 downwards.
GAGTGTGTGAGGGGAGAGCTGAGCTCTGGTTGGGCTATGGTCAGGCTATCGTCAGGCTATGGCAAAGCTCTGGGCAGGTTCTGGTGAGGCTCTGGTCAAGCTCTGGGCAGGCTCTGGGCAGGGTCTGGTCAGGCTCTGGTCAAGCTCTGGGCAGGCTCTGGGCAGGGTCTGGTCAGGCTATGGTCAGGCTCTGGTCAGGCTATGGCAAAGCTCTGGGCAGGCTATGGCAAAGCTCTGGGCAGGTTCTGGTGAGGCTCTGGCCAAGCTCTGATCAGGCTCTGGGCAGGGTCTGGTCAGGCTCTGGTCAGGCTCTGGCAAAGATCTGGGCAGGCTCTAGTCAGGCTCTGGTCAGGCTCTCATGTCCCAGAGTTTTTCCATCCCAAGGAGAGCCCCCAGCCCCTCTGATCCCTCGCCTGGACACCCCAGTGAGGACACAGAGGATTTGTGAGCCAGGCTGCACAGGCAGCAAAGACTGGCTGCTGTCTGCCAGCCCCAGTGATTGCCCCATGGGGGATTTCTCTCTGTGTCTCTATTTCCCCCACACAGATAAATCAATCCCTGAGTGGGGCTCCTGGAGGTCAGACTCTGCACCAGGGGCTGGGGGCAGGAAAGGGGCTCCCTGGGAAGCACCAGGACCCTCTGCCTGCCCTCCCATGGAGCAGGGCCATGCCCTGCCTTGTGCCAAAACTACAATGAGGACCAAAATCCCAGGGAAAGGTGTCAATGGAGTGGCTGGAATGCAAAGATCAAACCCATGGGGACTCAGAGGCTTGGTCAGAGCAGCCCCTTCCCTCTTGGGAGGTTTCCCAGGATGGGGATCCCACCCCACAGAAGCAGCTCAGGAGTCTCTCACTCTGCTCTGAGTGCTCAGGGAGATCCAGAGACTAATCAAGTGTAAGTTTGGTTAAATTTCTTTAAGCTTCCATTTAGATGGTACTACTTGGAATTAAAGTGAAGCAAACAAAATCAAGTTAGTCCACCTTTATTTTAAACAAAAATGTTTACAAATGTATTTAATGCAATTTGATTCATCCGTTTAAAAGTTAATTCTGATTGTTTTCCTGCTCTCACTGGGTACACAGGCCCTCATTGACTCCAGTAGAATTTGGCAATGCACCAAACTCCACACCAAAATCAGCCCAGCCCAGGCTGGGGGGGCCTTGGAGCACCCCGGGCTGGTGGGAGGTGTCCCTGCCCATGGCAGGGTGGGATGAGATGAGCTTTGAGGTCCCTCCCAGCCCAACCCTTCAGTGATTCCAAGTCCTGTCCCCCTGCACGGGACCTGGGGTCTCCCTCCTGCTGTGGCAGGGACTCAGCAAGCCCTGGGCAGTGGGGTGGTGGCTCTGCCTCTGCTGTCCCCAGGACAGCCAGGGGGAGAGGGGACACCATCACTGTCAGCTCAGCACCTCGGCTACTTTAAATAAATCCTGACTGAAATGCAGAATTGCATTTTTCCCCTTCTGTTTTCAAAGAGGGGTCAGATCAAGTAGCTGCAGAGCCTGGTCTGCCAAGCATGCAGCAGCAGGCTATTATTCCTCCCAATTAAAAACCATATTAACATTTGTAGAGCACTGTCATTGAGCCTGTAACAATCTCTGCTGGCTCTGCTTTACGTATGGATGAGAACTTAACAGTCCTTTGCAGACAGATGGAAAATGACTTTTCTGTCTCATCTGCTGCATTCAGAGATGTGGGAGCACTGAAAGCTGTAAACCCCTTCTTAGAAACTCACGTTAGTGAAGCCTGTCCGTGCCACCAGTGGGACCAGGGGCAGCAGCTGCAGCACAGGAGGGAAGGGACTGTCTTCCCAAACTGAAAATCCCTGCCAGGAGTGACCACAAATCACAAAACCACAGAACAGTTTGGGCTGGAAGAGCCCCAGTGGAGAGGGATGTGCAGAGAAGCCTTTGCAGAGCCCCAGGAGAAGAAGGGGATGCACAAAGCCTTTCCTGCTGTCAGCTCCCACCTCTCACCTTGGCTGCAAGGCTCTGGCTCTGCTCTGCTCTGCTCCTCGGGGCCCATCCATCACTGCCACTGGCTCTGAAGCCTCCCAAACATCACTCAGAGCAAACCCACAATACGTTTTCTCCAAACAGTGCAAATGAGCCCGACAAATCCCGCTGATGACGGCCTTGCACTCCGAGGTGCTCTGCGAATATCACTGAGTGTGAGTCAAACCCGCCCCGTCACGGCTGGGGCTGGGGAGGTGACTCACCCCCCTGGACGCTTCTCTCCCCGGGTTTGGGGCAGCCCAATCCTCGCCAGAGGGGCTGGAACCGGCAATTCCAGCCCAATGAACAAACCCCTGAGCTTTCAGGGCTAAAGCTGCAGTGGCAGGTGGTTCTTCCCTCACCCTCACTGTTACCCAGTCAAAATGTGAGCAGCCATGTCAGGAGAGCCTTTGCCTTGTGTCCTTGGATTTTCCAAGCCCTCACAGCCTGAGAGATAACTCAGTGTTGATGTGGATTTCTGTAAAGTGTGAGTGACCCTCATTTCCACATCCCTCCTTCCCCTTAATTGCTTCATTCTCTTCCAGCCCCTCAGCCTGTGAAAGCCAATGGTTTTGCTCTGCAAATCACAAGCTGATTCTGTTTTTGAAAAGATTCAGTTGAATTCTTTTTGCTGCTTTTGTATTGCAGATTTATGCAAAATTTACAAACAAAAAAAAGTCACAAGCAGAAATCTCATTTTTTAATTCTAAAAATGTCCAGAACGAGACTTGTGGAACATCAGGAATAATGATTCTATGATTCAATCCAGATAGGTTTCAACAGCAAGGAGAAAAAAAAATAACTTCTTGAGAATGGCAGATTGAGAAATGACTGCATTATGTATAAAAAAGAGTGTGTTAAGCTTCCTAACTTATTAGACTTCCTGCCACTGATCTATTAAATGGGATGCAAAGAGGCAGTGAGTCCAAATCACAGCCCTCCTCTGGAATGAAGCCACCAGGGATGTGTCCATGGCTGTCCCCATGTCCCCGGGGGCTGGAGGTGACCCCGGCTCGCACAGGAGAGGTTGGTTCATGGCAGAGACACAAATTCAGGTTTTCCCTCCTTGTTCCAGGCTGTGTTTCAGCAAAGGACACCTCAGAAAATGTCCAGGCCAGGTTGGATGGAGCTTGGAGCACCCTGGGACAGGGAAAGGTGTCCCTGCCAAGGCAGGGGGGAAACTGTGTGAGCTTTAAGGTCCCTTCAGACCAAACCATTCTGGGGCTCTCTGATCCTCCCCAGACCCTGAGCAGAGCCATGAACAGACCCCCCTTGGTAAAGAAAAGGGGCTTTGGGGATTGCAGGATTTTTCCTTTATGGCAAATTTTCACTTGGGGCAGTACTTTACAGATCAGGACATTCAGTGAGGTCCCTGATGGAGTTTTCAGAGATCCCAGGCATTGATTTCATGCCCATCTGCACCTTCCAGGGCTTTAGCACATTTTGGAATCTGGCTGGAGGATCTCTACTGCAGCTTATTTTGGCAAAGCTTTCACTGGAGACGTGGGGCCAAATCCTCAGCTGAGATAAATCACTGACACAAGTGGTACTGTGATGATTTGCACCAATCACAGAGTTTAAATTAAAATTTAATTGAAAACTTAAGCTGTCATTAATTCTCAATGAATGGCTTTTGCAAGGATGCAGCCAGATCTCCACCAGCTCAGCCTCCAACAAAGGAACAAAGAAATGCTGATTACCACAGGCATGCCGGGTGTGTTTTGATCCTCTGCCTTTACCTTTCCCTTCAGCGCTGTCTGCCGGCACAGCCCGTGTGATCCTTTGTATCAGGAGATCAGTTATTTCCATGCAAATCTCCTCAGTTCTCCTCACCCTCTCCTCCAGAGTAATTGACTTTCTGGGGCCTGGGCTGTATCGTGGCTTCCCCAGCTGGGGCTTCTATTATGTTTCATCTTCCATTAAGTGTTGCCCTAGAAATGCAAGTAAAAAGCAGGAATGTGCAAGATAAGGGGTGTGTGTGTGTGTGCGTGTGTGGGTGTGTGTGCATTCATCTGCAGGGCCACACACACAAACAGTGATGGATACACCCAGATATCAGTTTAAACAGGATAATAAATTAATTTTGACTTAAGCATAAAGATTATAGAATATCCTGAGCTGAAAGGGACCCACAAGGATCGTCCAGTCCAGCTCCTGGAGCTGCACAGGACACCTGAAAATCCCAGCCTGTGCCTGGAGCAGTGTCCCAACAGTCCTGGAGCTCTGGCAGCCTCGGGCTGTGCCATTCCCTGGGAGTTCCCACTGCAGCCAAGGCACAGAGGGAACAGGGAGAGCAGCATGACTGATGGAACCAGTGATCTAATTTCCTGATCGGTTAATCCCAAATTAAAACCCTGGTGGTGAGATTCAGGGCTGTGGCAGTGTGGAGCCCCGGTCTGAGGCAGAGCCCAGCTGATAATGAAGTGAGGGCCATTAGCAGGGGACGCTGTCCCTCGTTAGGCTCCAGCAAATGAAGAAAAATGCTTTGGACGGGGTGTAATGGGGCATGGAGGGACAGCCACGGCACCAGGGCTGAGGGCACTGCAGGGATGTGGTTCTGTACAGCAGCAGAGCACAGGGATTGTGCTGGTGAGGCTTTAAAATAGCACAGAGAGAGAATTGTGCTGGGGTGTTCATGGGTGGGGAGTGTTTTTTGCCCTGTAAGTCTGTGCAGGACTCACTTCATGTCAGTGTAAGCTCTGGAGAAAGGTGTTGAGAGGCAGAGGACACAGGACAGGGTCAGAGACAGGAGCTGGAGGGAGAATTGGAGAGGAAGGGGAATCTGGCAGCTGGTTTTGGTGGGATGCTGAGGGCAGAGGAGGGGTTGGATCAACGCTGCTGAGTGGGAGAGATTGGGATGGATGGAGGGGAGGAAGCAGTCAGGAAGTCTCCAGCCCACTAACCCATCCCTGAGACTCGAGGGATATATGGAGATGAGGCTCCCCTATTTCATGTGCCAGATCACTCAATTATTCATAATTCAGAATCCATTGGCTTACCTGGGATTGCTCCCCAGCAGCTGCACTCACAGACAGCAGCTCTGGTCTCTGTCTGGCAGTTTTGTCAGAGGCTCTCTGGGCCCAGGGAGGCAGATTTTGGGGATGCTCTGGAGCAGTGCAGAGGTGGGAGCTGGAGCAGGGGGCCTCTGGTTTGCACAGAGGCTCAGTGGCCTCCAGGAGCCCTGTCTGACCCTGCCCCAGGGGAGTTTTGTGCTGTGCATGGAAATGGACCCTCAGTGGCAGCGGAGGGTCCTGACAGAGGGGGAGGTGGAGGCAGAGGGCGCCTTCCAGTGGGTTTGTTTTCAATTCCATCCCTGACTCCTTCAATCCATCGGGTGCACAAACTCCTGAGTGTGGGGCAGGATTAATTCTGCAGCTCGGCTGTGAACTTCAGCTCGAATCTGTGCCCTGTACTCGAGAAATGCCAGAGGGAGGGGTGACCTTTCCCAGCGTCCGTGTTCCCTTCCAGGAGAGCAAATGGCAACATGATGAGGGCAGGGGAAAGGGCAAAGCCCCTGTGCAGAGCTGTGTGCTGCTGTTGGTTTCCAGCAGGAGGGGTTTGTCTACCTGTATTGTGAGCTAAACCTTCCCCTTCCTCCCACAGAAAAATCCTTCACTTTGTTTTCACTCCTTCGTTACCGTTCCCACATTCCTCTGCCCTCGTTTCCTCCTGGGCTCATCCCGGGCCCGGCGCTCCTGTCTCTGCTGTACATCACAAATGTTTGGGCTGTTTTACTCTCCAGCGTGTCACAGAGAGTTCCTGAAGGCTTTGAGGGTGGTTTTGACTGTTTCCAGTGTAGAGAAACCATCATCACCCCGTCAATGGCTGTCAAGACTCGGGGCTGGGGGCTGGAGCCTTTCAGAACAGTTTTACTGAAGCGCTGAGAAATTCCAGTGGAATGTTTGGAGGACACGAAGCTGCTTTGAATGCAGGGACGGATTAGGACCTGGTAAATGAACGCCTATTTCTAACACAAAAACAACAACACCAGGGGAAAGAGAGGAGATGAGGAAACACCTGGGTGCCCCACTGGTGCCTGGCAGAGGGGGAAGTTTGGTCTGGAGATTTGCTGGGAGCACAGGATCACCTCACCCTGTCAGAGCTCCAGGGCAGGGACAGGCTCTGGAAATGCCACTGCACAGGGGGAAGAGGGAAAACGGGCCAACAAACTGCTCCGTGGGAAAGGGGAAAGTGGGGCAGAGGCAGGAACGGGTCACGGCATTCCAGAGCCTGGGCAGCTCCTCCTCGCCCTGCAGCGCTCAGAGCACACCCCGGCGCTCACAAACCCTCCGTGCCGCGGAATCCAGGCTCCCTTCTCCCTCCTGACACCCGTGCAGGCGCTCCAGCTGCATTCCTGGTGGTTCGGCTGTCAGTTTTAATAAACAGCTTAAACAAACAGCACGTGCCCAGCGCTCCTGCAGCCTCTCACCGGCTCCGGCGGATTGGAATACCGGGCGAGGGATTTGAGGGAAGATTTGTGCTCGGGCACGGGCTGCTGGAGCAGCTCGGCTGGAGGGGGAGCCCGACGACTCCTGCAGCCCTGGCTGCTGCTCTCGGGTGTTTTGCCCTGTCCCCAGAGCCAGTGGATTTCAGGCTAAAGTCATTTCTGTATTTCTCACGGCCTCAGCACAGTCTGGTTTTCTCTGCAGCCTGTGGGGAGCAGCAGTGCTGGGGATGGATTGTGGTGTGGAGTCAAGGGCATTGATTTCTGGCTTTAAATCAGTGTTAACTTTGAAAACACTCTCCTAATTCGGCAATTTTAGGCAGGAACGGATTGAACAGTTGGGAGGAACAAAGGAAAACAGCAAATAAAGCAGACAGGGATTCAGGAGGACCATTTATCCTCCCCTCCTGCTCCAAGAGAGGTTTGGCTGTTCTCAGGTGAGCCCCAGCAGGGACATCCAGCAGTTCCTGAGCCTGCACTGGCAGAGGTCCCCACACCCTTATCTGAGCTGATAAAGGAACAGGAGCTGCTGGAGGGGACCCCGAGGGTCCCATCACCCTCCTGTGGGTGCTGCTGCCAATGCTCATTAACAGCCAGATCATTATTCCCCTCTCCTCAGTCACCAAATTCCTGCACAAACAACATGATTATATTCCAATTGCTTTAAAACCATTGGAGATTATAATTTTCTTGCCTGTTCGCAAAGTTTTCCTGGTTTGAGGAAATTCCCTGGTTGGCCCCAGTTCCCCAGCTGGCAGAGGATGGGCAAGGGCTGGTGACAGTGATCATTGCTTGGCCAAAAAACCTTCCAAAGGGCAGGAAAAAAGGATGGAAACAGGGGTGGATGGAAGTTGAGGAAGAAGCTGTTGTTCTTTGTATGTTTGTGGGAGGAGAAGAGGAGAGAACTGATTTTTCCAGCAGGTAGGGATAGGAGAAAAAAAATTCAAATTGATCAAAAAATTAAATATTCATAGGACATTATTCATCAAGATTCATCTTGCCAAGTGGGTGAAATGAGGCAAGGGAAGAAATTAGCTTGCTTGAGAGTGTCAAAGTGATTATGTGATTAAATTGCAATTTATAATTTCTCCTTCAAAAATGTTACTCCCTGATTTGTATTTCTGCCCCCTGTCTATTTTCCCCAGTCCCCCATTCTGTGTGTGTGACCAGTGAACAGCCAGGGCTGGTCTGAAAGCAAAGCCTCAGGCACTTTCTGTGCAGGGCAGGACACCCCTGTCCCCAGACCAGCACACACCTGTCCCATCACATCCCTGTCCCATCACATCCCTGTCTCCATCACATCCCTGTCTCCATCACATCCCTGTCCCCAGACCAGAACATCCCTGTCCCCATCACATCCCTGTCCCCAGCACATCCCTGTCCCCATCACATCCCTGTCCCCAGACCAGAACATCCCTGTCCCCAGCACATCCCTGCCAGCCTTCCCCACTGTTTATTTTCCTGGAGTTGCACCTCTCGTGACCATCCTCCCCATCCCTGCAGCTCCACAGCTTTATTTCCTCATTCCACAGGCTCCTCTCTGCTCCTCCCAGCCTCTCAGGCTGCTGTGCTCTATAATCCATCCTCCCACTGGATCTGCGAGGAGATTTGGTGCAGAAAACCGTGTTTTGGTGCTCATTTCCATAATCCCCTAGTGCTGGGGAGGCTGCAGCTCCCACTCCCACAGCACATCCCAGATGTGCCCAGTACAGGCAGCAAGAGAAGGAAATAAACCTGTTCTGATATTTTACTCTCATTTAAGAGCTCAGCCTCTCACTGCTGTTGCAGTACCTACCCCAGAAAGAGGAGTTATTTCTGTTTTGCTGCCCAATAAAGATTTACTGGCATATGCTGGCCGTTCAGAAAAAAAAAAAACACTATTAATTCTTGGGTTGTTTATGAACAGCACAAGGCTTGCACAGGTTAATTAGTTGAAGCAGGCTTTTCTTCAAGTGAATGAGCAGGCACAGGTTTATGGCTCTCACCCAGTTTATTTGTTCACTTTCTGTTTTATTTGGAAATACACTTACACGACGATAAATAAAATCAGCCGTGACAAGGCTTATGTCTGCAGCAAACATTTAAACTCTGCCAGGTGGAAATCCACAGAACACTTGGAGTTCTCAGCCTGCAGGAGCTGGGCTTGTCTCCAGAGGGGTGGCAGAGATGTCTGAGGGGGACAGTGCCAAGAGGGGACGGGGACAGGGACACTGGTGGGGAAAATGACAGTGTTGGGTGGGCTGCAGAGTCACAGGAGAGCTTTGGAAGAGACCTCTGGATGTCGTCCAGTCCATCCTGCCCAGGCAGGGTCACCTGGACACAGGGACACATCCAGGTGGGGCTGGGATGTCCCCAGACAGAGAGGGACACTCCAGGCTGTCCCCAGCAGCTGCTCCAGGGCTCTGCACCCTGATGGACAGAAGCTCTCCCGTGGTGAGGGCACAGCCACAGGACAGAGGAGGGGCAGCTGTTGAAAGCCAAGAGGTAAATCTCACAAACACGGCTTTGGGCTGACAGAGCCTTGGAATGGCACCGAACTCCAGGGAAACTCAGCCCCATTGAACTGCTTTAAATCCATTTACTTGGTTGTTTCTGCTTCACTTGCAAGACATCATGATAATTACTTGGCATTGGCAAGGCATTCCTCAGGGGCTCTGGGCTGGGGGAGCAGGAGGGATGATTGTCTCACGGACCTGATGAGCTGCGTTGATCAGTGGGGGACAAGGACCAGGGTAAGAACAGCCCCTGCTCTTTATTTGTGTCATTGTTGGGGCTGTGTTTGAAGCCCAGACTTGGCACAGAGTTATGGGCATGCTGAGTGTTTTTATGTTACTTCTCACCCAGCACAGCTCAACATTTGTACCCCCTCCCCTCTTAACCAAAATCAGTGATAGATGGAAAGTGAATTTTTGAGTCTCCCTCCATGGAAGAAGGTGCTGATGGAAGCACAGCCCGGGGTGAGCTGGTGGCAGGGGCAGTTTGGGGGTTATGGCTCAGTGTGGCCACTTTGGGATGCCAGTGAGCCACCTCTGATGTTGTGTTGATTCATTATTTGTGTGATGGGAGCCCTTTCCTGCCCCGGGTGGTAACAGGGGCACTGGGGGTGGGTGTGAGGGTGCCCAGAGGACCCCACAGTCCCCAGAGGAGGTGGGAGCCTCGGGGGTCACATCTGGGGCAGCCCCAGAACGTTGTTCTCCATTGAATCCCAGGGTTTGGTGGTGCTGAGGGGAACAGCAGCAGTTTGGACACTCCAGGGATGCAGACAAGATCCTCACCTGCTCCCCAGGGCCGTGCTCAGAAATGCTCCTTGCACAAAACCGTAGAAATGAGGCAGTAGGAAATTAAATATGCTTATTAGAGCTAAAAATAGCAGCTCTGTTCTTTGGTGATGCATGAAAAAAAGCCCCTTGTACCAGAAAAACACTTTGGGTCTCTGCCAGGCAACAGATGTGAGGAACCTCTCTCAGCCTGGCTGGCGGGGCTGGTGCTGCTGCTCCAAACCTGGGGCTCCTATTTATAGCCCCAGATCAGTGCAGGATTCTCTGCCCACCCAGGGAAGGGCAGCCGGGCTGTCCAGCCGGCAGGGCAGGTGTGTGATAAATGTTCATTCCTGTCACACACACAGTCCTTGTCCCCATCCCTCAGGCCCTGGAGGGTCCCCGCGGGCTGGGGAGGGTGGCGGTGACAGGGGCGGGTCCCTCGCTGACCCGGCACTGCCGAGCTGGGAGAATTCCCTGTCCCTGAGGCAGCCGTGAGCCAAGTGATCCCTGGAGTGACACTGACGGCGGGTCCGTGGATCCATGTGGGCACGGGGCGAGTCCCCGAGCCGGGTGTTGGGCATAGATCTGCTGTCTGAGAGCTCGTTCTGCAAACTGATGTTAATTAACATCGGCACCGCTCTTGTTCCTGCCCTGCCAACGCTGCCACCCTGGTACCTGTGTGGGGAAACCGAGGCAGGCAGGGATGATCTCTCCAAAGCGCCCCGGAGCCCAGGTTACCCGAGTTCCCAATGCAATAATTCATGTGCATTGTTCCTACAGCCCAGGCTCGTTCAGAGCGGCACCAGAGCTGCTCCTCTCCCCACAGCCGCTTTCCCTCGGCTGCAGCTGCGAGTCCCCGCCCGAGCTCCGGCAGCGAGCGCAGCTCCGCTCCCCGGGCACAAGGAGCAATGCTGCTCCCCTGTGGGAGCCGGGAGCCCCGGACAGGGAACCGGAGCCCCGGACACCGAACCGGGAGCCTCGGACACCGAACCGGAGCCCCGGACACCGAACCGGGAGCCCCGGACACCGAACCGGAGCCCCGGACACCGAACCGAGAGCCTCGGACACCGAACCGGAGCCCCGGACAGGGAACCGGAGCCCCGGACACCGAACCGGGAGCCCCGGACACCGGACCGGAGCCCCGGACGGGGAACCGGAGCCCCGGACACCGAACCGAGAGCCTCGGACACCGAACCGGGAGCCCTGGACAGGGAACCGGAGCCCCGGACACCGAACCGGGAGCCCCGGACACCGAACCTGGAGCCCCGGACAGGGAACCGGAGCCCCGGACAGGGAACCAGAGCCCCGGACACCGAACCGGGAGCCCCGGACACCGAACCTGGAGCCCCGGACAGGGAACCGGAGCCCCGGACACCGAACCGGGAGCCTCGGACACGGGACAGGGAGCCCTGGACAGGGAACCGGAGCCCCGGACACCGGACCGGGAGCCCTGGACGGGGAACCGGAGCCCCGGACACCGAACTGGAGCCCCGGACACCGGACGGGGAGCCCTGGACAGGGAACCGGAGCCCCGGACACCGAACCAGGAGCCCTGCGGGGGCACACAGGAGCTCTCCGTGACCCACATCAGCCCTGTTGGAGTGGCCCAGACAATAAAAGAGAGTGAGAAAAGGGGGTCCTGGACATGGACTTCTTTCTCCAACCCCTGGAAGTGATGTCATTCCCTGAGGGATGGAGGCAGCTGAGTTTCCCCAGCTTGCAGGGACCCTATTTTAGGGATAACAAACTGTTAACATTGTCACTTCTTGCAGGCAGGTTAATCCTCTAAACTTGAAATATGTTTCATCTGAAAGAAGGTGTATTTGATCATCCAAGGGGTGGCAAAATATACCAGGAGCCCCATGTAAATAGGAAATTATGCAAATCACCTTTTACATGAGGCTGATCAAGTTTATGGTTGCTGTTTCAACTCCCATTGCCTGAATGCAAATTCTAAAGTAATCTGCTCAATGTGAGCACACGTGATGTGCATGAACAGCATCAGGCCAGGTCGCCTCTGTGCTGTGGGTCTCCCCACATGGGCATCTGAGTCCTTGCAGGAGCTTTTGGGGTTTACTGAGTCCCCCCATCCCCAACAGCCTCTCCTCGTGCTGAGTATGTTGAATTTTGGAGGCCCAAAGTCAAGCCTGGACTCCCCCCTGCCCACCGGGCACTCCCCAGCCTGGTGATGCTGAGAGAACACCACACCAGAGGACACACAATTAGTAAATGTGGTTGGACTGTCACGACTGAGCAGCACAGAGCAGAAATCATGTTTATGAGCTGCCTCCAGGACTGCAGCACGGTTTAATCGGGTATGAAATCACAGTGATCTCAGAGCCACCTTCCACAAGTTATTTGTAAGTGAAGTCCTAATGCAGACAGGGCTCTTATTATTCCTCCTGACTTGCCTCATTGCCCACAGCCTTTAAAATGTTGTTTTCACATCTTCTTCCTTCTTATCTTGCATTCCCCCTCTGCCAGCTCAGAAATAATCCAAGCAGGGTCCATGCTCTGGGTGACTCCTGCTCCCCTCTCAGGGCTGTGTTAGCACTGGCTGATACCTGCCATGTTCCCTGGAAAAACAGGAATCACTCTGAGACTCCTGGGGTAGCAGATTTTCCAGTGAAAGGGAGAGGAGGAGCTGGTGCATTAAATGGCTCAGAAGTGCCCCATGGTTGTGTTTTATTAATCTCTCTGTATTATGCAGCCTTCAGGAGATATTTCCTTAGCCCCACAGCTCTTCCCCACCAGTCCCTCCCCTGCAAGAAGCTGCTGAGAAACAATCAAAAATCTTTCCAGGCAGAAGTGAAGTTCCCCTTTCTTGTTTCACATTCTCTGTTTCAGAGGACTTTGTGTGTTGTGGCTGCAGCTGCCACACAAGTGTCCCACTGTGTGCCCTGTGGGACATCAGCAGCCCCATAACTCAGGGATCTGTTTGTTCAGGTCTGGTTTTGTGTTTTCTGTGTATTTGTGTTCCTGCTGCCCATCAGTCCCTGTAGCAACAGGATCAGCAGTGACCTCCCCATTCCTGTGGCTGCCCTGTCCCTCTCACCTCAATCCAGGGCCCCCTGAGTGTGCCCACCTGGACTGAGGGGTGGGCAGGGGCTGCTGTGGGGCAGAGGGTGTGTTTGAGCAGCCACGAGCCAGAACACCCTAAAACCTGGGGCCTATTGACCCTCCCCTGTCTTTGCAAGTCTTGGCTTTGAAGGAAAAGCTGAAAATTTTGAGGGTTTTTTCTGCCTCACTCATCTGTGGGTCTGCAGCATCTCTGCCTCCCGTGCACAGTGCTGAGGAATCCTCGTCACTTCAGGGCTGAGAGAAAACCAGCTCGTGGCACACTCAGCCTTGGTTTAACTCAGCACTGGTGAATTAACCCAGAACTCCTGGCCATAAAAAATCCACTCCAGGATTTTTGTGGCTTGGGAGGGGTGGGGGGCGGTCCAGCAGGTCCTGAGGGAGGGAGAGGATGCTGCAGAGCCCTGTGGCTGTTTCCTCTCTGGCCCCATTAGGAAAGCCCTCAGTGCCTGCTGAGAGAAACCCTCCTGGGCACATTAAGGGCACAGCAGAGCTGGCACACAAAGAACCAGCACCAGCCAAGGGATGGGGAGCCGGGAGATGCTGGAGGATTTTCCATGGCTGGCAGGCTCAGTGTGCAGAGCTCAGGAGCAGAGGCTGGGGATGCAGCAAGGGCCACATCCTTGTGGGCAGGGGACAGGCCAGAAAGGGCAGGTTGGATAATGTGGATAATGTGAGTGCAGAGTTTCCCTGGGCTCCGTGTAGGGCTATTGCTGCAAGGTCTGCTCCTCCTCTGGAGGGGCTCCCTGCTCTTCAAATGTTCAGAGTCCTCCCTAAAGACGCTGAGCTCCAGGAGCAGTCAGCATTTCTCATTTTTAGGTAGTCCCCATGGAAGGTAAAGCTGTTTTCTGCTGACTTCCTCTATACCCTGTGCATATACAAGGTAACTTCTAATTTTTGCAGCCTTGGTGAGCAGCTGCTGTGTCTGGCAGGATGTCACAGGGTGTTGGGTGGATGAAGCACTTCCCCTGCACTCCCCAGACTCAGCTCTTTGTGGCCCCAACTCCACCACTGGCAGGTTCCTCTTCTGGAAACTCTTCTGCTCTGTCATTCAGTGCCCACAAAAGGCCCAGCAGCTGATTAAAATGCTTTGCTCATTACAATGGCTTTGACCAAGCCACCCCATCCTGGACCTCAGCGAGGCTGCAGTGCCAGCCCTGCACGGGAATGTCACACAGGGAGGGTTCCCCTCCTGCTTTAAATGCAGGAAAAGATGCTTTGAGGCCTCACACACTAATGTCAAATAATAAATGAGTTTCCACGAGGGAGAAATAAAGCAGAACAAAGCAGCTTGTGAAGAAAGACAACCCAGGACTGATGGCAGGAACAGGTGCCATGCAGAAATACATTGCTCAGAAATGAGGACTAATTTACACTGTGCAGCCATGGAGTGTGTGAGCCCCTCACAGCTCCTGGCATTCCCCCTTTTCCACTTAGAGAGATAATTAGGAAACATTAATCAGCCAGCTCGATGCTCAATCAGTTCAGGGAGAACTTGCCCTTCCCATTTCTTGTCCTGGTTTTCACACCTCTGTCCTCTCTGTACTCGTGACTGCAGAGGCACAGAAATCACTCAGAGTCCCAGGGTTTGTCCATCACAGAAAGCAATTCCCAAAACATGGAGTGCAGGGTAATTCAGAGAAAGCACGAGCACGGGCTGTGCTCTTAGGTGATGGTAATTTCCAAGTATATTTCTGTTTTCCACTCCTTTTGCACCTTGGTCTGGCCAGGAGAGTATTAAGTGCTGCAGAGAAAGGGCCCAGCAGGGCAAATGAGGTAACAACAAAACTCCTGCTCCTTATCAGAGCACTCAATCACTGTCGGGAAAGTCATCGCCAGCCCAGCAGCTCCCGAGTGCTTTTTCCAGGGAAATTGCTAAACAGCTTCAGGAGAGCAAAGCAGCCTTTCTTCCCACTGCCTGTAATTAATATTTTAGGAACAGCAAGAAGCTCCCTGCCCAGGGAAACCAGTGTCCTGTGCTGGGAAAGCAAAGGCTGTGGGGTCCATGGGGGCCAGCAAAGGGACACTCTGTCCACGTGAAAGGCCAGAGGGTGAATTAATGGTCATGGAGAGAAAAGGAAATCACCCCTGAAGAGATTAAAAAGCCTGGGATGGTTCCTGGGCTGTGCAGGGGCAGGACTGGGTGAGGAATTATGTGTCAGCTTCACGTGCAGAGCAAAGCTGGGACAAACCAGCCCTCACTGGAGGTTTAATGACCAGATTACTCAGCTCCAGAATGTCACCAGGTGGTCCCACCATGGTCATGTCCATCCTCACCCATCCTGTGCTCCTCTGATTGCAGCAGCGTCCTGAGGGGTCCTTATATCTAAATATGACACATAAATGTATATGATATGCCAATATAAAGATAAAAAGGCAAATTTAATTTCCCCTCAGCAGGCACTTCCATTTATCAAAATATCAACAGAATTTCTTCTAGTATTTTCATAGATAAAATTAATTATTAGATTGAAGTTGCACCAATGCAGTCATTTGAAAATAACAAAGAATCAGCTTCCCAAATGAGAAATCTCCCTCTTGTGTCATAAAGAACACTTTTCTGTATTACTTTTGGAGAAGTGATGGCTGTTAAATCTTACATAATGTAACACAAGCCTTCCTGAAATGCTGAGAAAGCCAATTCAGACGGTGCTGGAGTGCCAAGGAATGGAAGGGAAACACTTAGCAATTGAAATTACAAATTGCCTGATTGGAAAAAGGGTTTTCGCAAATCCTTTGGACTGGAGCTGCTTCTTGGCTGCTGGAATGCTGGAATGCTTCACTCCAGCACTTCACAAAGTAACTGAAAGGAGAGGGATGTCTTCGAGGGCTGAGTGTCCCTTTCCTGCTGAGCCCGGGGCCTTTTCCCCCAGGGGGAGCAGAGCTGGGGACAGAGTTGGGGACAGAGTTGGGGACAGAGCTGGGGACAGAGCTGGGAGCAGAGTTGGGGACAGAGTTGGGGACAAAGTTGAGGACAGAGTTGGGGACAGAGCTGGGAGCAGAGTTGGGGACAGAGTTGGGGACAAAGTTGAGGACAGAGTTGGGGACAGAGCTGGGAGCAGAGTTGAGGACAGAGTTGGATCAGAGCTGGGAGCAGAGTTGGGGACAGAGTTGGGGACAGAGTTGGGGACAGAGTTGGGGACAGAGTTGAGGACAGAGTTGGGAGCAGAGTTGGGAGCAGAGTTGGGGACAGAGCTGGGAGCAGAGTTGGGGACAGAGTTGAGGACAGAGTTGGGAGCAGAGTTGGGGACAGAGTTGGGGACAGAGTTGGGGACAGAGCTGGGAGCAGAGTTGGGGACAGAGTTGGGGACAGAGTTGGGGACAGAGTTGGAGCAGAGTTGGG
This sequence comes from Trochalopteron elliotii, assembly GCA_024734555.1. NCBI lineage: Eukaryota > Metazoa > Chordata > Aves > Passeriformes > Leiothrichidae > Trochalopteron > Trochalopteron elliotii. The sequence continues at coordinate 356,016 of JANPWX010000610.1, read as the reverse complement.
GGCAGAGTTGGGAACAGCTGCAGGAGCCCCTGAGTGGAGCCTGCAGTGGCATCGTGCTGTCCCTCAGCTCCAGCCCTTCAGTCCTCTGGGCTGGAATCAGCAGCCAGAGACCACCTGGAACCAGGATCCAGGACCCCCATGGCCCTGAGCAACCAACACCAGGGAAGGGACTTTTTGGTGCTGAGGAAGGGCTCACACTTATTTGGGTACCACTGTGTGCCCAGGATAGGACATTTACTCAAGGGACAATGCTGAAAGAATTCTAAGCCTTTTTTTGCACATTCATTTTGGAAGACTGAAGCCTTTTTTTGCTTATATACCATATATTTTTATGAAATGCTTTATTCCCATTTCCCTTTGGTATAATTGGATTTTTCTCAGTAAGCAACAAAATAAAAAAGGGATTTAAAGCATCTTTTCAGCATTCACTACTTTAAAAGCAAACAATATCCCAACACTTAAAATCAAGAGTGCATTTTGAAAAGCAAGGCAAGGCAGTAACTTCTACTTTAAAAAGGCCTACAAGTTTTATGGAGCTATTTTACACAGCTCCAGAGTTTCAGAAGGGAAGGAAAAAACACTCAGTCAAACCCAGAATATATTTTTACAGCCGCAAATTTTCTAAAATGAGACTATAGATCTTGTGTTAATATGGGGAGCCTTCAGAAATACACACCCACATGCCAGCACAAACAACACACAGCCCTAGAGATGGATGTCATACAATATTTAAAAAGAAAAAATACATAATTCCCAGGGAGGCAGGGCTGGCTCTTTTCCCAGATGGGATTCCGACAGCATCAAGAACATGACAGATGTGCTTCTTCCTAATTGTTTGTGTTTGTGGTTTATGTCTCTTGCCTGTGATGCTCCAGGAGAACTCTCTCTGTCACCACCTCATTCCCTCCTGGGAGTTTTTGGTGGCTGATCCTCAGCAGCAGGACAGGAGCCTGCCCAGTGCTGCCGAGGGCTCCCCCTTTGGCTCCCAAAGACCCCAAAGAGACAAAGGGACCCCCCTGCTCCCATCCCACAGGACCTGCAGCCCCCAGGAGCCCCTGCCCTTACCTGGGACTGGTGTCACGGGTCAGGTCACAGACACAGGGAACAGAACCTCCTGCACACCCCTGGGCCTGGGTTGCAAAGGACCTCAAAGCTCATCATTTCCGCCCCCCCAGCCATGGGCAGGGACACTTTCTACATCCCAGGCTGCTCCAAGCAGTGTCCAACCTGGCCTTGGACACTTCCAGGGATCCAGGAGCAGCCACAGCCTCTCTGGACAGTCTGTGCCAGTAGCTCCATTGCATGTAAAAAAATTAAAAGTATGAAGTGTCCAAACAACCTGGAGAGAGATGTCCTCCAGACCTGGAAAGCCTCTTCCTTCTCCTGTGCAGATGATTTATTGCCCCCTCAATGCAGACCAGTGGGAACTGAATATATTCTTTGTATTTTAATATATTTTTTTCTGTATGGACTCAGTTCTGAAACTTTTTTTTTCTCAATTGCACTAATTTTCAAGGCTGGAGTTGTTTATTTGCCACCCCTGAGACCACCTAGGAGGTTTAGGACTCTTAGTGCCTTCAGATGTTTGCTCTGGGTTCATCAAGTGTCCTCCCCGAGCCCCAGAACAGAGAAGCTTTTGGTGCCAGATGTTCCCTGATGTAACTCATGCATCCATGACCTTTCCAGGCTCAATTCATCACTAGTCCATCAGCCTCACGCAAAGCTGTGTCTGCACAAAGCTCTCCTTTCTCCTGTGTTTCCAGGAGCGGGACTGGGCAGCATCAGGAATGTTTGCAGCAGGAATGACCAGCGGGCAGACGATCCCGCCGAGCGTCCGTGCCAGCCGGGAAACTCAAGGAAACAACCGCTCCCTCGCTAATTTGAGATGCGAAGGACTGAGGTGCGTTTTGTGGGACTTGGAGAAACGGCTCCAGCGCCGCCGCTCCCGGATAGCGGAGCCGGGTCTGAGCAGGAGCTCTGCGGACACGCGGGGGCGCGGCAGCCCCGCCACCGGCACCGGCACCGGGAACGGGGCCCGGCACCGGGAACGGGAACGGGAACGGGAACGGGGCCCGGCACCGGCACCGGGAACGGGAACTGGAACGGGAACGGGGCCCGGCACCGGGAACGGGAACTGGAACGGGAACGGGGCCCGGCACCGGCACTGGCACCGGGCAGCGGGGAGCGGGAGGTTGGGGAGAGGGAGATCAAGGACCGGGGGAGCGGGGAGCGGGGACATGGGAAGTGGGCCCGGAGCGCTGGGCCGGCACGGCCGAGGCACTGCTGTGGGCGCACCTGGGTGCGGCCGCTGCCTGGGACTGCACACAGCGACGGAGCCCTTACAGCCCTCAAGTGAAGGGTAGTGGGGACGGTCCGTGTGTTCTGGGAACGGGAATGTTCTGGGAATCTTCTGGGAATGGCAATGTTCTGGGAATGGCAGTGTTCTGGGAACAGGAATGTTCTAGGAGCGGGTACTCACCGCAGCAATGACTCCCTCACTGACCATCACCACTCAGCATGGATCTCTGTCCCTATCCCCTTTTCTCCCTAAAGCCCGTGTTTTCCAGGAAGATGAGTTGCTGTGCCAGCTTGCAGATCCCTGTTGAGCTGCACCTGGTCTCACAGGATGTGGTGAGCTAAGTCAGCTTTTTTTTCCCCCTAACTTCCTTAATTTGTGGCACTCCAAGAGCCCCCTTCCCCTTTTCCCCAGCCGCAGACAGTGTGAGCTCAGAGCCCCTGCAGACAGCCCTGAGCCACCAGCCAGCTCCTCCCTGGACACACCCGCCCCTCTTGGAGCATCCCCCTCCTCTCACCCCTCTCCAGCCCATCCTGCTCCACCAAGGGCTTCACCCCCTGGTCCTAGGAGGAGTGAAAATGGTGTGTAGGAAGTAAAGACAAGCCTGTGATATGAGCTGCCACCATTCTTCAGGTCCGTCATAAAGGGATGTCTGTCCTAAAATTTTATTTCAAGGATTAAAGAAGAGACAACAGGTGACAAGCAGAGAGACAGGAGAAGCACAGGTAGTCACAATCAGATGTCTTTATACAGCAGCTGTTTGGCAATACCACAGGGGCACTGCCAGCCTGGCACAGCTCAGGAGAGGAAATCCATGAGAGTTTTCTCCCTCGCGGGCTCTGAGTCTTCATGACCAGAGGCGCTGCAAAACTTCCAGTACTTATCAAGGCTGGGAAATAACACTCAGACAGCCCCGTCTAGACAAAACCATCTTCTGAAAGCACCAGACAGGAGACTGTGATGGCTAGAGGTGGCACTGTCGCTGTGTAAAGTGACACCGTGTCACTGTGTCACCATGTGACACCTTTTGCAGTGGATGCAGACACCGCCAGTTTCATGTCACGTGTCACAGGCCCTGAGCTCTGTGTGATCCCAGAGCTGCCCTGCAGTCACACACACGGGATCACAAAATCAGCCAGGCTGGAAAAGACCTCTGAGATCATCGAGTCCAACTGTGACCGGGCATTGTCACCCAGAGCAGAGCACTGAGTGCCACATGTCCAGTCTTTCCTAAAACACCCCTAGGGACAGCGACCTACCACCTCCCTGGGCAGCCCATTCCAATGGGTGATCAGCATTTTTGCAAAGAATTTTTCCCTAATGTTCAAAGTAAAGCTCCTCTGGTGCAGCTTAAGGTGCTCCCAATAGTGAGAAAAGCCATTTACAAACTGTTTTCAGCTCTCTGGAATCAGCGTGTTAGCAATGCCAAGCAGATCTCATGGAGAGCCCAGGGGCAGAACGAGTGGCCGCGTTCTCCACAGAAAGGGCTCGTTCCCATCCCCGCTGTCCCGCCGGCTTAGCACAGTGCTGGGTAAGCAGCTCCGGCAGCAAAAAATCCTGCTGTCCTCAACAGTGCCGGTGACCCCGCGGCTGAGGCATCCGAGGGCAGAATTCCCTCCAGCAGCCATCTCCAGCGTGCTCAGGGCTCTTTCCTCCGCTGACAGCGGCTAAATAAATGGAAACGCTGATTTTTCCACATCACCTCCGCCCAGAAGGATTGCCCGGCCCTTGCGACAGCTCCTCAGAGGGAAGTTGTGCCCGGCAGTGAGGGCGGTGCCCACGCCCAGGGCCGGTCCAGGTGAGTCACTGCCAGGTGAGTCAGCGCTGTGACAGGGCTGCGGCACAGAGAAAACAGAGACTGCGAACACCCTGGGGCGAACCATCGGCGCCCAGAGTGAGGCCAAGCTCAGGTGCCACGAGGGGAGCGGGACCTGGAGGTGTCAGCGGAGAGGAGAGGGACTGTCCCGGCACCACGGGGGGCCAGGGCTCGGAACACCGTGAAGGCAGCGCTCTGCCGCGGGCACCGTGAGAGGGTTCGGGGGCACCGTGAGAGGGTCCGAGGGCAGCGCTCTGCCACGGGCACCACGGGCATTCACCTGCCCCGAGCCTCCTCCAGCCCGCCCTGAGCAGGGCGGAGGCGCGGCCCCTGTCTCTGCTCAGGGTTCGCACAGCCCTTCCTGTCGCTGGGACCGGGATCGGGACCGGGATCAGCATCGGCATCAGGAGCGGGACCGACATCGGTACCGGGACCCGCCCGGCCACACCCACGGCCGGGGGCGCTGTCCCGGGCGGTGCCTCGGCCCCGCCCCGCCGGAAGTGACGCGCCAATCACGGCCGCCCGCTCGCTCCGCCGCGAACAGTGGGCGG
>JANPWX010000610.1:305528-351006 GCA_024734555.1 Trochalopteron elliotii | reverse complement strand
CAGGCGTCATTCGCTCAGCTAAGACGATGCCGATCCCGCCCGGTCCCGATCCCGCCCGGTGCCGTTCCCCAGCCCTGGCCGTGCCCTGGCGGTGCAGAGCCCGCTGTCCCGGGCTGACCCGCGCTGTTCCCGGGCCGGGGTCAGCGGCGATCGGGCGGCGGGAGGGGGTCGGTGTCCGGGCGGGGGCTGAAGGTCAGAGCGGCCCGCGGTGGTTTCGGTTCTCTCTCAGGGAGCTCCGGTGGCTGCACAGGGGCTTCAAGGACCTGCACAAAATCCACACTCAAAATTATGATAATTTAATTCCTTCCGATTATTACTTCAGAAACTAATAGGGTGAAGTTTTTTTGGGTTTTTGGGGTTTTTTTGGTTTTTTGTGGGTAATGCCCTTTCTCCTTTAGGGCTGAGATACAAAGATGAAGGAAATATAAACACTTCTTATTTTAACCTAAACTGTTCTCCACAGTTCTTATGCAATGCCAGGTAGGATTGTGGATATACAATCATTACATCTGTTTAGCTTTTTTTCATTACATGAACATAGGTAATTATTGAAACAACCCAAACACCTCCCGACACACGCAGAAGCAGTTTTGGGAACTTGTCTGTCAGGGCTTCTCAAACTGGTCATTTGGGTTCTCCCGTGAATGTGATTACACGACTGCCCGTGCTGGCTCCTGGAAAATATCAGTTCCTCTTCAGGAACACAGGAAAGAAAATGGAGCTGATTCAGGATTATTGCCATTGTGGCATTGTTGCACTGGTGTAGGTTTAGGAAATACCCTCTTTCAGAGGAAGAAGGAACAACAAGCTTTGTTCTTCATGATGTCGTTTTAAAAAGTAGAAGAGTTTTGAGCCAAGGGCTCACAGAGGATCTGAAAACTTCCACTTGACGAGCTGCCCTCCCCATGCCCGGGGCTGTGCATTCAGCTCCTCCTTGGTCCCTGCCCGTGACTCCAGCCCGTGCTGAGGTCGCTGGGTGAGGTTCTCCTGTACTGGCAACATTCTTTCAGTTCGTGCCCCCGTGTGTGTGAGGGCAGTGAAATGTAACCTGGCACGGTTTCCTCGTCCTGGCACCGCGGCTGAGGCTGCGGAGGAGCTGCCACGGGCTGCCAGCTTATCTGTGTGTTCCTCAAGTGGCACATGCCAAAGATAACTCCCCCTGGTCTCTTGGCTCCCGTGGTTCTGCGTACACTTCAGCTGCTCTTGATGGTTATTTCCAGTTAAATGCTGGGAAATAACTTTCTTAGAAGAGTTTTATCTCCCTGGAGGGTGGGTGTGGGTCTGTGGAGGAGACTCCAGTGGTCCAGAGCTGGAAGGAAGCTCACCTTTAGGCAAGCAGAAAGTGATTATCTTTGTTTATGCTCTAAACTCGGGCTTATTGTCCAAAAATAGTGGTGTATCTCAGACTCAGGGAAAATATTTATATCATCAGACTAAACAACAAGGTCTTTGTGGTTTGTGATCTGTGTGAGTGCATCCAGTGTATTTCCCTGGAAGTAAAGGGGTAACGTGCCCTTGGAATTGCTGGATCTTGTTTCTGATGCTGGGAAACTCTGTCTCTTAGGTAAAGGTTTGGAAATAGAGGGTCAGGTTCCCCAGCTGAAGTGCCCAGATCCCTTTGGTAGAATGGAACTGTTTGCAAGGGGGAGAACTGGGTAATTTAATAGAGTTGGCATGATCTTTTGGGAAAAAGTGGGATGAGGGAAGGCACAGGGATGTGCAGCTTGAAAGCAGCCTTGCACAGTTTGCTCTGCAAACGAGCTCCTGCTCCTTATTTCTCTTAAGTATTTTTCTCTGTGTATTTTAAGACAGGGCTTGTTTATGTTATTAAGCGCATTAAAGACTACAGAGGCGTGGTAAGAATAGCCTGGCTTATTCCTATAACACTGGGAAGTACAAGTCACAGTGGGAGTAGTTAGAATATAGAGTAGAAATTATTGCTGCCCTGACTAATAGCTTTAAAACACCAAACTGCAGCTGGTAGCTGTCCTTGCTATCAGGCTGAGCTGCTTGGTAGCTCTGGGGGAGATGGCAGCTGCACATTTCCACATCATCTCTTTTTAGGGGAAAAGCATGGATGCAGTCATGTTGAAAGTCCATGTTCAACACTTACTGTCCTGGGGTAACAGAAATAAATGATACACTTTGTTCTGGGATCTCCAAGTGAACTTCCCCTTTTTCATTCCAGTTTATAATGCCCCACTGCTACTGTAACTTGGTGTAACTCTGGCAATAAAAGTTGCTTCCCTTTGGTATTGATTCAGTCCTAGAACCTGTGAATTTAGTCTGAGCAAGGACTGAGATGGTTTGGAAATCAAGCCGTGCATCTCCTCAGCAGATGTTTGGATATTCCACATCTAAAGGCTGCCTAGGGAAACTGCAGCTTTGACATAAACACCAACACAAACACGGTCAGTATCAAAGACTAGAACCAGGCTATGTTTTTCTCACTCTGTGTGGCTACTTCTTTATGTTTTAGCCTTTCTTTGCTGCTTCTGTTGCCCTCTCCTCTTTCTAAGATAACCAAGTTGTAAATCCCACTCCTTCCACATGGTCTTGGCTGTCCAGGCTCCCCATGGTGACAGAACCTCCAGCTGGGGGAGGTGCTCAGGCTCCCCCCCTGCACATCTCCCTGTCAGTGTCCATTGACTGGCCAGGAGTGACCAGTGCTGAAGAGTGACCAGCACTGCCCTGGCCCACAGAAAGGTGACTTTAGTCAATACAATGAGTTTCCTAAATTGTGCCTTTGTGTCAAGTCTTGATCAGGGCTTTTGGACACGATGACAAATATGAACAGATTTCCTAAACCTTCCAAATACGAACAGATTTCTTAAATGTGGATTTTCCTCTTGAATGTGTGACTGGATCTGCCGTAGGGAACAGAAGTGTGACGCTGACAGAGCTGTAGTGTCCAGTTCAGTTTGGGTTTGGAGCAGCCAGTCGTGGTCACTTGCTCTGGTGTTTCCTTGGGCAGCCTGTGCCAAGGGGAGGGAGAGCCAGGACAGCCTGTAGGAAACGTTGCTGATTTATGGAATTTCACATAAAACACTGTATGAGGCAGGAGTGTGGGTGTGTGATGAGACACTTCTCTGCTCAACAGAGGGGCACAGAGTAGATTTCTGATTCTTGTATGAAGACTACAGAACTTTCTGTTCCCAGCGACTGGAAAACTGCTCTGGCACAAACAAGACAGAACTTGCTTTTCTGTATAACTCTCCAAGGCACAGTTATGCAAATCAGTTGTAAAGGAGCAGTGACTTCAGACAAACTCGACTTCAGCTGAATGTTTTAGCTGGATAGACTTCTCCAGTAGGGGCTAATTTAACCCTTTATCACTTGCCACTGGAGTTTGGTATCTCTGAGTAGCTTCTTCCTGCTGTAGCATTTTCTGCTTGACGTGAAGTGTGATGAAAGATGGGAATGACTTGGACTCAGAAACGTGTATTAGATGGTTGTGCAAAGCACAGGACTGTGACAGTGGGTATATTTGCATCAGAGACAAGGATTTAGTCTGAAATTATTTCCACATTTAACAAAATGTAATAAAAAGGTTTATTACTGGGCAGTGTTGAGTGTATCAGCGAAGATGCAAGAGAATATAAAGCTTCTTTACGTGCAGTTCAGATGATGGATCGTTTATGTAGGCAGTAAAATTATATTTAATAAATGATGCTGATACTGAAACAGTTTGAAAGAGTAGTAATTAATTGTGTATTTTCTGTGGCATTGATTTTTGTGGAGTGGTTTGGGCCTGTTCCATCCCTGTGGATAATGGCATTCCCAGGAAGGGAGTCCCAACCCTGCAATATTCCCATCACTGCTGAGCTCGTGTGGGTGGCCCAGCTTGGCCTTTGTTCATCTCAGCTCCTCGGTGATGTTTGCAGCTGTGTGAGGCAGATGTGTCATCAATATGACTTTTAAATATTCATGTTTTTCCCCTCTCCTGGTAATTTTGGCCACTTCCTGCTGAATGTTGTCCAGTCCTGTTAGCCTGCACATTCTGCCATCACCATCTGGGTGTGCACATGTTCCTGTCCCTTGGGAGAAGGTGACAAATGCATCTTCTACAGCTGGTCTTGGGAGCTGGAGAGAAAATTATCCCCTCTCAGGGCAATCTGCAATCCAAAAATCCGGAAGCTGAAGTTAAATGGAGATTATACATCATATCTTCAAATACTGATCATAATGTCCAGAGAAATACCTACTAACCTAGGTTTCATTATTTTTCAGGTTTTCAGGATGAATCTGGAAAAACTCAGCAAACCAGAACTACTGACGCTGTTTAGCATTCTTGAGGGAGAATTAGAAGCAAGAGATCTTGTCATAGAGGCTTTAAAGGTGGGTTTTTTTAAGCATCAGGATAAGAAACAAACATGACAACAGTACTGCTGTAAGTTCTGCAGAGTGCTTGTATCCAAGGTGAAGTTCAGAGGTAAAGATCTATTACTGAATAAGTCCTATTTTAATATCATTAATTAATTTATTATCGTTTAATATAATTTTAATATAGCATAATAAATGCTGTATATGTTTTTTGTCTTGGAATTCCTTATTGGAAGCTGGCAGCAAGGACCATTTTGGTATTGAAATACAAGTGTTAGGTGTGTGTTTTCATCCTTTCTGATACAGAACCATGTGTTTCTGCTGTGTAAAAGGTCTGCCAGAATTCCTTTGTAGGTTTTTTTTCTCCTTTAGCAAGGAGGGCTGCTTAGAGCAGAAACTCTTCTCTCCAAGAGGGATCAGATTAGTCTTTTAGTGACAATAATGTCACACTCAGTAAAAAGCACCCATGGCTTTGTGTTGACTAAGCCACCCTAAGCTGACACTGCTGAGAGCAGCAGCCTTGAGTGCTCAGCTACTTATTCTTTCCCTGTGCTGGCACCAGCATTAGTGTAACCTTCCAGTGAGGCAGATGCCAGCTAAAACTGCTCCCAAAAGCCACTTTCAGTCCGTGTCAGTGCAGCTGAGGTCGTGCTGCTGTGGGAGCCTGTGATGGGAAAGGCTGGGGGGATGCTGGAGCCTCTTCCTGAGGTGCAGGAAAACTCTCTGGAGCACAGAGAGACCATGGGAGGAAATGTGGCAGCTCCATTCCAGAGGCTTTTTATTGCCTACCTTCCAATAGTGTAAAGCAATTATCTTTCCTGTTGAAATTTAACCTGCAGTTCCCTCTTGTGTGAGAAGATTAATACAGTAAGAATACCCTTTGACATCATTTGTCAAGTACTCATAACTGAGGAGAAATTAAATGAAATGGTAACCTATGCTTGGTAATTATGGAGTATAAAATCCTGAGCTAATCAAAGGTTAGGGCTCCCTTCCCCTTCCTCTGTCAGGGCTGTGCTGTGGTGTTTTCATCTCAGGATTGTGAGGAAAGCTGGAGGTGCTGGGAAAGGGCAACGAGAGCTTCCAATCCAAGCTGGCTCTTGCTGCCTCCTGAGAGTGATCTCAGGGAAAAACTGCCACCTCTGGAATGTGGCCTGTGCCTGCAGCACTGTGGGATGTTGTGGGTCTCCAGCTGTGCTGCTCCTGGGTCCAGAAGCTTGTTCTCAGTGCTGTGCAGCCCAGCCTGGCTTCCTGCTGGCAGCAGCTCTGCTGCCCTTTCCATGCGTGGAAGGAAAAGTCATGTAACTGCTTAATCTGGTGGCTGGGCAGAGGTTCAGCAGCAGAGAACTTCCAGCTTTGCTTTGTCCATTTATTTGGAATATACAGCTAGAGGAATCCTGGCCTTACCCTGTTTTTCTCATTGTTTGCTGATAGTAACTGTGGTAACAGCTTTACCATGCCTCACTGCCTGAAAGACTTTGTGTGTGACTAATTAAAGGAAACCTTGCTAGTCTGTTTACTCACGTTTTGATGCATGAAAGTGCTGCCCTGAAGAAAAAACAAATTCTGAGACTGAATTAAAGATTTGCACTCTCCAGAGCATTTAGTTTGACTTGCATGTATTGGACAAATTGAGTTGTAATTTACACAGAGAGAGGGGCTGGGGGGAGCTGGTTGTTCCACACACAGAGAAGTGTGTGACACGGTCTCTCAGCTCTCCCAGTTCCCTGAGTGCCATGGGCAGTGTGTCCTGCCTGGGTACAGCTGGATTCCTTTGGAGGAGTCAGAGTTTTGTGTTAGGTGTGGGTGTATGTTGGGAGCAGGTGGAGTTCCATCCTCTGGACTTTCTTAGAGGATTTCATACTCCTGAACCACAGAAGTGATCTTCTCCAGCAGTTTTGTTAAACACATCGATGTCAGTGGTTGGAAATCAGAATTTTATCTGCCTGTTTGCTTCCCACACAGTAATAAAACCATGTTTCCCTTCATGGGCTAATTTTATTTCAGCTTCAGCTTTAAATGGTTCTGAGCTCTGGTTGTTGGAGTCAAATCCTTTGGTACATTATAGAAAAGGACAGGCACTTGCAGAGGAGGAGTACCTTCATTTGTAAACATGTCAGCTGGCTGTAGCACAGTCTGCAATAATTGATATTCCTGCACGCTTGGAGACAAACGTTTCGTATCTGGCATTTAGCAGAGGGAATCCATGCATGCAGATGACAAAGCTTAAAATAGTTCTCTTCTCCCTCATGGTATCAGGCACTTGTTAGCTGGCACTGGCCCCGTTTCTGTCTGTGTCAGAGTCGAGCTGCTGGGCTGGGCATTCCAGACACTGCTTGTTAAACTCCCTTCTGTTTTGCTCCCTCTCTTCACCCCCTTTCCCACATCTTCCCTTTCTTCCTTGCTGTTTGACTGTATTCAAAATATTCTTTCCCAATGCTTCAGTTTGCTTCCTCTGTTTTAAAACCTCTTTGGAAAAAAAAAAAAGGTTTGTTTTTTTTTTGCCTGAAAGCAGCTTCCTGTCCACTACATAAATCTCAATGTTCTCCTTGGAACAGATTGTAAGCCTCACTTCTTATTGTGCTCCTTTTCCTGTAGTTATAATTGTGTTTATATCATCCAAAAAAACCCAGATGCTGTCAGAGAGTTGCATAATCCTGAGTTAGACTCTCAGTCCTTGTTGCAGTGTAGGAAGGGTTGCATGAAGCACAGGTTTACCTTCTGAAACAGCACACCATGACTGGAAACAATTCAATATTTAAATGGATCTCTATCACTGTGCTAAAGCACTTTGTTCCCTCCTCCCTGTTCTTCTAAAGAGAGTTTTCCATACATTAGAACTGAAGTTCTGTTTACTTTTGGAAAACAGGAAACAGCTTCCTGGCTTATTCTTTTATGTTAATACAGCCTCGGGCAATTTACATTGGAATAGAAACTATTTTGTGTTAATGACTGGGAGCTGGTGTTCATCTCTGCTTCTGAGTTCAGTGATTCACTACAAAGCAATATTAATGCAAAACTAGGTGCTGTTTGTTGGTGGATTTAGAAATTAGGTTTACAGAGCAGTTTCCAAAACTTAAGTCCACCTCTTGTTTAAATAGAAAAAAAAAGTTCAGTAATATAAAACCTTCCTGCTGTTAAATCTTTCACAGATGGGGCAAATTGGGCTCGTGCATCACTTAGCAAGCAGCTTCCATGGAGCAGTGTTCCCATGGGTGCTGTTTTGCTGGAATGCAGCATTCCTCACAGCTTTCCTTGCAAGCTTGGGGGATTTTTTGTTTATTTCTCGCTGGAAGCAGCTCAGTTTGCCAGGCTCATTCACAAACTGGCTCTCCTCACCCTCACAGTGCCCAGGTGTGTGCTGGGCAGCAGCAGAGAGGTTTGGGAGTGCCTTTCAATGCTGGAAGGGCTCCTGCTCTGGGTTCAGCTGTCTGGGTGCTGCTGGGCTCTGGTTTTGGGGTGCCCGGAGTGCAGTTCCTGGGCACTGCCCCTGCACCACCCCGGGGTGCTGCATCCAGGCACTGCCAGCCTTTCACCAGGAGGGCCCAGGGAAAGGAGTTCTGATCTTAGGCTGCTTGACATTTCCTGAGAAAACTTCTTCTGCTTCCCCAAGCTGATCCCAGCTCTTACCTGGGCAGATGTGGGTAACTCTCGTTTATCAGGTCTGCTTAACTTGGTATAATGATGGCAATTAAGACAGATGCTGCATTGGAGCAATTTACTTGGTTGTGACTCTGTGCCTGGCATTGCTGCAGAGCTGCAGCTCCTGCAACTCTGGAAATCCCACTCCAGCATTTTGACATGTATTTATGGGCAAAGCCAGTGGTCCCCACCCCCATTTCCCATCCCTGTCAGTGCTTGCTGTGACCTCAGCCTGTCTTTATTCCCAATTTCTGTCTCTGGGGAGAGAAGCTAATAAGGAAGTTCAAGGCATAAGGAGCTATTTAAAGCTTATTCCACTCTCTGCTACGTGAAGGAGGAACTTCTGTGCAAATTATTACTGGAGAACTGCAAACTCAGTAGCTACAGTTAATTAAGAGAGTGTTTGTCTTGTACTGAGGGTTAGAACCTGAACTCTGAAATTACAGGGAAGAGAAATGCTCTACTTGGTGTCCAAAAAACACTTGAAATAAGTCTTGGAAATTCCCTGTTTGATGTTCCAGTAAAACAAGTTGTAAAGATTACTGAACAGAGAGAGGATATTCTGTCACATAAACAAGTTTTCAGTAGAAGGAAATATTTTATTAAAAAAAATACAGAAATAGGTTATGGGAAACATTCTTCCCGAAACAGCCTAGAAATCCCAAGAGGAAACAGCAGCTTTTTCCTAACAAAGCAAAGCCTTTGCTTTGCCTGCCTGCACAGGAAACATCTTTTCAGTTGGGTCAGGTATTGCCTCTCCCCCATAAAATCCCAATTATCTCTTCCCAAACAGACTAGCAGTGCTCCATTACCAAAACTTGAGCTCAAAGCCAGCCACTTTCACATGGAACCCTCTCTGCTTAGGCCTAATTTTTCCAGTCTTCTGGAATTTTGTTTGTAGTGGTAGTTCACATTTATAGTTCCTTCTTGTTTTTAAAAGCACCCCAAGCTTATATGTTATCTTCTTTTATCTGTTATATGTTATCTTCTTTTCCTGTAGAGAGGTCAGTTTAATAGTCTGGAAGATTGCTGAATGGTCCATTTAGTTGGTTCTGGAATTTGGGTATTTTGGTAGGAAATTCACAGTTCTGCATGTTTGATGTGATAAGAGGTGGAGATACTAAATTAGAAGGTGTAATTGCACAGAATTGCATCTTCTTTCAAAGCACCATGGCTGATATTGGAGATATGTATGTCATCTCTGGTGTTCAGATGAAATTTTCCACTCCCTAACACTGCATTTTGTAATCTTATTTCCTTTCTATTTAAGCTTGATTTTTTTGTGGATTTGTGTTTTCTGTGCTGGGATCTGAGATCTAGGTTGATTATTTTCCACTTTGGGCTCACTCATAGAGAGTTTCTCTTCCATCATCAAGTTCCTTCTGCTCTGAAAGTTGAACAACAACTGTGTTTAGGGTAGAATCCAGTTCAGAAGGATAAAATCAGAAGCGTTGAGGATATTTGGCCATGACCTGCAGTGGCAGAGGAGTTGCAGAGCTCAGGGAGGAGCACCAGCCATGGCAGAAGTCCCTCTCCGTGGCACTTCCATGCCTGTATAAAATAACCTCTGGGGGTTCTGGCACTGAGTTCATTTTCCAAAAGCTGCCTCAGTGATTTAGGTGCCCCAGGTGCTGCTGTGTGGGACCTGCAGCACTGAGGTGTCACAGCCTGGAAAATCCCATTTGCATTTCCAAGTGCTCAGTGGCCCAAATGCCAAAGCACTGGGTTTGTTTTTGCAAACGTGGTGTGGTGGGTGTAGGATGACCTGGTTAAGGCTTTTTCTAGTCTAGACAACTTTAATTAAATGTTTATGCTGTGCTGGCTACTAAAGAAGACAAGCTGGACTTGAGAAAGCTCCTAATGTTGTGATAGTCTCATCTGTTTGTCATGCTAGTTCAGGAAAATACTTAATTGCTCAAAGTAGCAAGGAAGAACTTCTTGTTCTTTCCCAAACAAGAAATAAACCACCCCACTGAATTCAGCAGGGTTCAGAGCCCAGTGCTGTGACGAGCAGAGGAAAACCTGGCTTTTGTTACACCTTCAGTACTGCAAAAATCACCTTAATCTCAGGTTTTGAAGCTCTTACTTGGTAGAACTTGCCCAGCAGTAAAGGGGTTTTTTTCACAGCTGAAGTGCTGGTGCCCTCCTGAAGGGTCTCTGCCCTGTTCCTGTGCAGAGTGGCCAGCACTGGGATGAGCTGGGATTAAGCTCATCTGTCAGTGCAGTGAGGCCAGCTGGATGGAGAGCCCAGTTCATATTTACAGACTTATTAATGCTTGAGTCACTTAGAAATTCCCTCCACACTTCTATGGAGCTTTCATTGAGTCATTTTTATAAATACTTCAGAAAAACAGAAGATACTCTGTTCCTTAAAAAAAAAACCCAAACCCTGTAGTTTTTCCTGTGATTCATTAAACCAGGGCTGCCCTATTATCCAGGGCTGCTCTCCCATTTCCAGGGCTGATCTTTTCCTTCCTCTCCTTTTTATTATTGTGTAAAGTTAGAACAATATCTGAGGCTCTGATCAAAGGTATCCACAGTTCCTGATGGATATTGCTGATAGAGAGGGAGGGGTATCTGTAAGTGTGAGCTGTTCCTCTGTGTTTGTTTGCTGCAGGGTTAAAACCCAGCTCCAAGCTGGAATCACAGGACAGATGTCTCTAATTTGGGCATGGAGAAGAAATTTTGGGTTGGGTTTTTTATGCCTCTTGTCAAGGTAATGCAAACATTTTCCATTTAAGAACAAAAAGCTTTTTTTTTTAGTTTATTTCACGTTAATCACATGGCTGTTTTTCAGAATGCAAATCAGCAAGTCTCACCAGCTCTTTGAGTAAAGCCAAGTCTTATTATTTAACCCCAGTGTTCCAGCGTAGCTCCAGCAGCTGCTGTGTGGGGATGTTCCACAGTTCTGTGACTCCTGCTCTTGTGTGCTCGAGGGAAGCTTTTGTGGTTTTGACACTGGGACATCACAAAAGAGCCATTCCAATAAGTGCTGGCTTCTGAGCTGTCCTTTCGTTTGAGTCAGGCTCAGTCTTCCCCATCTAAATGATGTCCTTGTGCAATCCCACAAGAAGTGGGTGACAGTTTGCCACTCCTGTTCCCTGGGAGGGTTTCTGGGCAGGGCACAGCGAGGCTGGCACGGGCTGCCCCTGCATTCAGAGCTTTGTTCAGCTCCATTCCCAGCTCCAGCAGAGCTGGGCTTGTGTGGGACTCGTGTTCAGAGCCCTCCCCCAGCCCCAAAGAGCTGCTGTGCTTGACCTGGGATGGGTTATCTGCTGTTTGTGCTGTGCCCAGCTGGGAGCAGAGGGGTGAAGCACACCTGGGAAGGTGCAGACAGCCTTTGTTTGGGGCAGCTGTTCAAGGAAAAAACGTGTTTTGTGTGTGCTGTGGCAGGAAAAGCTCATTTAGGGTCAGAACCCTTCTGTAGGTCACACATGCTGCAGTCTGTTCTAAATTAAACACACTTTGATGAAGGTCCCAGGGCTCACTCCTGCATTTCAGTGGTGCAGGTGGAAAAATCCCATCTTTGTGACCTCACTGAGGACATGCCAGTGCAGAACAGAACAGAGCAGTCATTTGTACACTGGAGAAAAGAAAAGGTCTGAACTGTCATGGGAACCAGTCCTTAGAGCACAGTACAGACCAAGAGGAACCCAGCTGAAGTCTCATTTTCAGGTGTTATTTCTTGGCAGGTGCATCAGCTCTGCTGGGCATAGGCTCGTGCTGTCAGTGACACTCAGGGGAATGAAACAGTCACAGGTCTTCACAAGGCTCAGAACAGCCCAGAGCCATTTCACTGGAAATCCAGGATTATATTTCTTTGAGCTAAGACACCTCTGAGGGCTCTTTTCAATCTAAGTTTCCCTCCTGTGTCTTTTGTTGCATAAATATTTGGTTTCATATGGTTTCTTATCATGGTGGTAAACATGCAGATAATACTTTCATATCTGTCTGTTTATGAGATTTCATTTTGTTTTTAGACCTTTACAGTCATCATTGAATAAGATAAGCCTATGGGGATCCTAACAAACAGATTTCCAGATGGAATGGCTGATTCATGGAATAATTGGGGTTGGAAGAGACCTCTGAGCTCATGAGTCCAGCCATTAAACACTGTAGATGTAGAGCTGAGTATGTGTGAGTTGTCTTAATTCTTACAAGCACCAAAGGAAGCCTCATCATTCCTGTCTTGCTGCTTGAGACACTAAGCTCTGTTTAGTCTGGATGAGAACATTAAAGATTTTATTAACAATTCACAGATTTATGGCTCTTGCAAGAATGAAACTCTTTAATTGCTCAACATGAAATTCTCTGGTGGTGACATAGTCAAGGAAGCCACACAACTGCTTCTTTCACTGATGTGACAATAAATGATTAAATCTTTTGTTGAGCAAGAGCTGGTGCTTACCTTGTTTCCTTTCACACAGCTGTGGAATGTAAGTCATGGCCCTGGCAGGTAGCTGTGGTATGAGGATGTTTGTAGACCCAGAATATTGTGGTGATGCTGTGTTTTCAAGCAAGATTTTTCTTTATTTCCTTTATTTCTAGCAGATAACAGGACATGAATCAGACTCTGTTAAATTCTTTTTAAATGGAGAGCTGGGGAAAAGGAATATTAACTACAAAGCCCTGTCTTCTTTAGCTAGTTTAAGTATATTAAAATGCAAATTTGTTTTTGTGTTGCAGGCCCAGCACAGGGACACGTTCATTGAGGAGCGCTATGGGAAATACAACATCAGTGACCCATTGATGGCTTTGCAGAGGGATTTTGAGACCCTGAAGGAGGGGAATCATGGTGAAAAGCAGCCAGTGTGCTCCAATCCTTTATCTATTTTGAAAGTGGTGATGAAACATTGCAAGAACATGCAGGAAAGAATGTTATCCCAGCTGGCTGCTGCAGAAAGCAGACACAGAAAGGTAAGGTTTGCCTCAGTTAAGGTGTGCAGAAGTTACAGTTGCATTTTAATGACATGTGAACTTCAGCAAAAACACTTGAGTTCCCTGAGGCTTGGTCACTGATTTGTTTAAACTTCTCACTCCAGGTGATGCAGCTGGTGAGGTAATTAGTTATAATTCTGGAATTTGAAATACACACAAGCTGTTTTTGTTAGGACACACCAAAAAGGCACTAGCTTACAGCTGGGAGGTGTAATGCTTCCCAAAATGCAGGAAAGGGTTTCTGGAAGATGGAATTCTCAGCAGATCTATCACTGTTCTGCCTGGGGCTTGTTCTCCCTGGTTATTGAAGAGCTGCTGCCAGGGGAAAGCACCTCCCTATGCTTCCCTAAGGAAGTATGGAGTGACCTCAAGGATTTTTCTTGCCATTTGGCCTCTTTAATGAAGCACCTTTTATTCTTCAGACACGCATTTAATATATATTGACACCAATAAAGTGCTCAGCCATGTGTACGACCATGCTACCACACTCTACCACAAAAACTAAAGTAATTAGAAGTAAGAACAAGGCTGTGCTTCACTTTTCAGCCAAATACCCAACCAAGTCATACAATAAAATCAGGTATTTTTTCACCTTTTCCTCTTCCCTTCCACTTCTGTCAAAGCTTTCTATATACTTGATGATATTTAGGCGTTATTTGGAAGCTTAAACCTCAGGAAGACTGAGGGACTGCTAAATTCATGGTGAGTGTGTGTTGGGAGAGCTTAGTTTTGGTGATGAGATAAAGCAGAGCCTCTTGGGAAGTTTGTGTTCTGGCTTTTTTGTTGAGTTAATAGCATTTCAATTATTCATGTAATTCGGTGTTAAAGCTGAAGGAGCTCCTTCACTGGGTCCTTATGGGAAGCAGTTTCACTTCAAGAGCTCATCTTGTTCTTAAGTGGAAGAACAAATTAATGTTCTTTAAAATAAACTTTACACTGGAGTCCTCAAATCCCTGTGAGGCACTGGGAGAAGCCCAGTGTGGGAGTTGCTGCTGCAGCCACAGCAGGGCTGTCCTGTTGTTGGTGCCCTGTGTCTGCTGCATGCAGCACCTCTGCTCCTGCTGGGCCTTGGATTGATGGTCCTGCCAGGAAATTCTGAGTTTCGAGGGACAAGAGGCGCAAACTACAGGAATTTCCAGCTGAATGTGAGGAAAAAGTGACTTACTTTGAGGGTGACAGAACACTGGCAGGCTGTGGAGGGGCTGTGGATTCTCCTTCCCTGCCAATATTCAGAACCCTCCTTGGACTGACCTGTGAACCCACCCAGGGCAAGGCCTTGGCAGGGGTTGGGCTGGATGATGTCCAGAGATCCCTTCCAGCCCCAGCCCTCTTGGAATGAGGGCACCATTCATAACATCAGCCTCTCAAGGATATTGCACAGTCTGGGGGAAAAGTGTGCACTTTAGATATTTAATAATAAAAGGAATGCAGGTCCAGTGTGAGCTTTTCCCAAGGTCCTTCACAGACTGACTCAGTTTGACCTGACAATAACATACCTTCAGCTTGTCCAAAAGCTGCTTTTCTGTGGTCTGGGTTGAGCTGGAGTGTCTGAAGCTGCCGTGGTGTCTCTGCTGTGTCACTCTGTGCCCGTGCAGAGGCTCTGGTCCCTGCCAGGGCACCACTGAACCCCCACCTGGCTGTTTGTTAACAGGTGATCCTGGACCTGGAGGAGGAGAGGCAGCGGCACGCGCAGGACACGGCCGAGGGCGACGATGTCACCTACATGCTGGAGAAGGAGAGGGAGCGCCTCACCCAGCAGGTACAGCCCTCACAAACCCCAGGCTTTTCTGCAGGACCCTCCCTCTGTCAGGCACTCCTGGCTCTTATCATCCTGGTATGAAAAACAACCTGAAATTTCTCACTGTGTTTCGGTAGCCAAGCAGTGCTAAAAGGTGTTAATAGGCAAACAAATGCTCTGAAATCTTAACTTCAGCCTGAAATCCGAGGAGTTCTGAAGAACAGGGCTGCACTTACAATTAATAGCATGCTGCAGTACTCAAAATTCAGAGTAAGTCATGGCAGATCTCCTGGGGGGGGTTGTTCAGAGATGCTAATAAATATTTAAGCCACTGTTTTCTGTTACTCAAGCGCTGGAGCCTTTGTTGAGCCTACATACCACATCAGCATTTTAAAGCCTAAAAGCCTTTAAAAGGCAAACTGACAAAGTAGTAAATGAGGTGGAAGGAAGCTTTGCTTGTTCCATCAGTGCATGGCAGACCATGTGTGTATCTCACTAAAGGCCAATCGAATTTCACACAGGATAAAACTATTAGTAAGTAATAATTGTTGCTTTGTGCAGGCTGAGTTGTTCCAGGCTGTTCTGCAGATTTCTGGGGAATAACCTCTTTCTTAGCCATGGTCATTTTTTACTGTGTAATTTCTCCAAGATGCACAGTAAACCTGTTCCCTTTGGGGGTGTTGCCCTTCATTTACTTTCAGGAGGTTTTATGGTACCCTTGAAATCTTTTTTGTTCTTAACTTCCAGGTGGAGTTTGAAAAATCCCAAGTGAAAAAGTTTGAAAAAGAGCAGAAGAAGCTGTCAAGCCAGCTGGAGGAGGAAAGGGCACGCCACAAGCAACTGTCTTCCATGCTTGTTGTGGAGTGCAAGAAAGCCACTGCCAAGGCAGCTGAAGAGGGCCAGAAGACAGCAGAGCTGAGCCTGAAATTGGAAAAGGAGAAGAGTAAGGTGAGTAAACTGGAAGAGGAGCTGGCAGCCAAGAGGAAGCGGGGCTTGCAGATGGAAGCACAAGTGGAAAAGCAGCTCTCAGAGTTTGACATTGAAAGAGAACAGCTGAAAGCTAAGCTGAACAGAGAAGAAAACCGTACAAAAGCACTCAAAGAAGAGGTGGAATGTCTGAAGAAAGCCCTGAAAGAGCTGGAGGCTTCTTGCCAGGAGCATGGTCCCTCCGAGCCTGTGCACCCCAGCCCCTCGGTGACATCCAGGGGGGTCACAACTGACAGTCCCCCCGTGAAATCCGTGTCCTGCCAGACCGAGGGTCTTCAGGCAGAGCAAGCCAACCCTGCCAGCAGCAGCAAGGCTGTTCACACCGTGTTTGCCAGCCCCTCCACACCTGCTCATTCCTATGCAAAATCCAACGGGCATTGTGACACAGACGGGCAGACGGGCAGGGAGACAAACGCTGCCGAGAGCCAAGGGCACAGGGAGAAAGCTGCTGCAGCCCCAGAAAACACGGTGGAGAATGGAAGTTCTCCTGTAAGAACAGAGTCACCGGTGCACGCCGTGTCCCAGCTCCCCTCTGCTGGGACAGTGTCCCTGTCCCCCAGCAGCACAGCTGCCTCCTCCCTGACCCCTTCCCCCTGCTCCTCCCCAGTGCTGACCAAACGCTTGGTGGGAGCCTGTGCCAGCAGCCCTGGCTACCAGTCCTCCTACCAGGTGGGCATCAACCAGCGCTTCCACGCCGCCCGGCACAAGTTCCAGGCTCAGGCCGAGCAGGACCATCAGCCCGGGGGTCTGCAGAGCCCCCCGTCCCGGGATCTGTCCCCCACCCTGGCAGACAACTCTGCTGCCAAGCAGCTGGCCCGAAACACGGTCACCCAGGTGCTGTCCAGGTTCACCAGCCAGCAGGGCCCCATCAAGCCTGTCTCCCCCAACAGCTCCCCTTTTGGCACAGACTATCGAACCCTGGCCACTGCTGGCAGCCCCAAAACAGAGTCTGGGCACTCCCCGAGCCCTGTGAAGGTTTCCAGCCCGCTCAGCCCCTTGTCTCCTGGGATTAAGTCACCGACCATTCCTAGAGCAGAGAGAGGGAACCCTCCTCCCATTCCTCCAAAGAAACCTGGCCTGGCTCAGTCCCCTGCTGCTGCTGCTCCTCCAACCAAAACCTCCTCCCAGGGCTCCTCCCTGGGTGCCCCTGTGGATGTGGGCAGTGGCTGCTCCAACAACACTGTCGTGTCAAATGGCAAAGACCTGGAGATCCTCCTGCCAGGCAGCAGCTAGTCTCCAGAAAATGGGAATGTGACATTCCACAGCTTAGCTTGCCCTGGAGCTAAGACACTGTTTTTCCACTCCATGTTATTTATTTCCATAGTAGCAGAATCTGTCTGTATAAAGCATTTAGTATATTTTTTTTTCTTTTTAATAGGTAGGAAAATATTTTTGTTTATGAAGAAACTTTAACTACAGCTATACAGTAGCCTCCAAATGTCTCATGGCAACAGTCAAATCATTAGAGATAACAACCATAATCACATGGTAGGACCTATCAACCTCTAATGGGACCGAAATGCTACTTTTAAATTATGCAGAAATAATTTTTGCAGACTTTTTACTCCATATGAACATTTTATAAAAGTGCCTGAACTAAGCCTGCAATATGAATGTGATTCTGGGGAAAAGGTGAGGAGGGGAACATCCAGCTGCAGAAACAAATTCTTCTGAGCCCTAAATGTTGAAACCAACACTGGTTTTCCTTTGAATTCTTTGCATTTGCTAAGATAAGTTAGCAAATGTGCTACAAATTCTGCAAGGTGACCACCAGACCGGTGCAGCCAGCCAGGCTACGTCCTTCAGGACACAGCCCCCAGCTATTTGAGGAAGCACACATTGGTTTCTTGGGGTAAAATTTAGTTGTGGTATCATCCACATTACTTCTCTGTCAGTATTCCTTGTACATCCAGTTCCTTCTGCTTTTCTGCCAAGATGCCTGTGTGCTTTAAATGGCTAAACTCTGGTTTCTGGTGTACCACCTGGAATTTTTGAGCTCTTCAAGCATTCTACTGTTGTGTGGAGAACTTCTGAGAAAAGGATCTTTCTGTTACTTGACAAAGATCTCACTATTACTTGAAAAAGTAACTCGTCCATACAATGCAGGGGTTTTGCAACACCTGTAACATGGGATCTTCGACTTTGAACAAAAGCAATAATTTTGTTCCTCATCTGTGTCAGTGAAGTCTGACTGACCTGGATTTTACCCAGTAGCTATGACTGGCTTTCCTTGGCTGCAAATATGGAACCAAGTCATGGCTGCTGTGGAATTGAATATGTGGATCTGTGTAAGTATGTCACACACATACATACTAAACACACAGGGTATTAGGGAAATACTGATCTCTTCTTGATCTTCTGCCTCATATGAAGAAAAGAAGGCAATTCACTGAGATTTTAAAAAATTCCTCAGTGAGGAATTGCCTAAGTTTGAGGCAGACCACGTGTGTGAAGAAGTATTTGGACCCAGGAGAAGTAGGCTGATTCCTGTGCAGAAATGTTTGCTGCAAGAAAACCAACGGGCCCAGCACAGTGGGATTTTGAGTCACTGTACTGAGAAATACAGGACAAACACCACAGATCAGTGGCAGAGCTGAGAGCATGACCCCAAGTTAATGATCTCTGGTGCTGGACGTGAGCTGATCCTAAATTTAGAAACCGGTTTTGCTGCTCGGGGTCATCCAGCCTTGAGCACTTCCCTGGGCAGGACAGAGGTGTTTGCTCAGCTCCCACTGCCAGAGACACGTTCTCCTTTGTCAGTTTTCACTGTTCCATCAGACAGAACCCCTCTGTTGTGGGGAAGGTCCCTGTGCCAGGGGAGGGTGCAGAGCTGTCCCCGGCAGAGGTTCCTTTGGGCTTTGAGCCTCCTTCCACAGGAGCTCTGTGCTGCTGTCAGGTGGCTTCTGTTGGACTGACCCCACACAGCCAAGGCAGGGCTTTAGAGGTTTGCACAGACCTTTTAGGAGCCTTTTAGGTAGTGGTATTATGGGCTGTTGTTCCTAATCCAGTGGAACAGTCTGTGTGTTAACAGCAGGGACACAGAGGCAGCCAGAGCTAAATGGGCAGTGACTCTTTTGGAAGCACATTTATTACTTTTTTAACTAAATGTCCACAGCAGATTTTTTTTCCTCTTGCTGAGAGTAAATGTAAAAATGGATGGGCAGATGGATTTTGACCCATGTATCCCTTCTGATTGAAAAGTGAGGCTTTTGTATACACTGCTTTAATGAGTTTCTTTGCTTTTACATTAATCCAACTGGTATTATCCCCTTTCTTTATTGATAGCTCTAGAGAGAGAGATACTATGATGAAGTCTAATAGGAAATGCACTGAGTACTGTTTCTTCTAAAATATAATATGGGAAGGGGTATGCAAAAGAATGTATTTTTGCTAGTAGACTAACTTCTGAAAGAAACTAAGCACAAGGGATTAAAATGGATCCAGCTAATTCAGTAAGACATTTAGAGTTAGTATTTAACTGTTGATGTAGATTCTGTGTGGAAGCAACTAAATATTTCTTCTCTAACTCACATGTGTCCTAAGCAGACATTGTTGCAGAGTTTGTCACTGGCTAATGGAGTATAATGAAGTGCAAAACATATAACACTAATATTAATTCATTAACACTTGTAAATTTGTAAAGCCAAACGTACCAAGCTGAAGTCTTTAATCATTTTTATAGCTGATGGCATTAAACATGTTAAACATTCATATTATCAATAAAGGATTTTATTTTTAAGATGTGCAAATTGCTTAAGGAGATGTTTGGAGCTGGGGCTGCCCAGCAGGAAACAGTTCCTGCTGCTGGTGACTGGGCATCTGTGCTCACCTGGAACCTGGAGCTTTCATGGAAGGTCTGAAATGTCAGAAGAAAGCGAATTTCTTGGGAGCACAGTGGATCCTGGGCAGTCTTGGCTGCTGCAGCCAGAGCATATTGCTCCTCCATCTCCACCCACCTGCAGCTGCTGGAAGTTGGGAGGTGCCCTGGGGCGGTTGTGCTCAGGTGGCACAGCACACTCTGGGTGCTCCAGACAGCTCTGCCTTTTAGGCATTTTTACGTAAAACCAGTTTTCCCGGAATACCTCTGCCACAGTGTCACCGTCACTGAATGGATGACACTTCATATTAATGAACACTTGGGGGCTTGGAGAAGGAGATGCCCCAGTCCCCTGATGGTGGTTCAAACAGGATGGGAATTCCCTCTGCCACCGAGGATTGCAGCTCGATTATGTCACAGGATACAGCTGGAACAGACCCTGGCTGCAGGAAAAGCTGCTTTGTCTGTGCACAGAACCATCACCCCTCTGCCCTGGAGGGCTGGGGCTGCTGCAGGTGCCTCCCTGCCCTTGTGCAGGGCAGAGCCCGCAGCTCCCGAGTCTCCCTAATGTGCCTCCACAGTGACCTGATTTCCTTATCTTTACATCGGTACAGTTGAACAGGTTTTGCAACAGCCTGGGAAGAAGCTCCTGGTTCATCTCTCCAGGTTTGATGACATCCCCGAGGCCGTGCCAGTGCCGGTACCAGCCCAAAGCCACCGAACTGGTGCTGCTTCCTGGCCGGGGGAGCCGGGGGTGAGGAGCCCTGCCCGGACAGGAGCAGGAGCTGCTGCGGCTCAGCCACAGCCCTGGTGGCTTTTTATAGCAGCAGCGTTGGCAGGTCCCTGCCCAGGCGTGGAATGTGACAAAGCCTTGGGTAAACACCTCGGTGTGGCTCCGGCACGCCCGGTGTGTGCCCCGAGCCCGGGGCTGATTCGGCCCCGCTGGGTGAGGCTGGAGCCCGTTCCCGGCGGGATGAGCCGCAGCCGGTCCTGCCCCTTGTCTCGGTGCCGGCCCCAGCCGGTTCTGTGCAGGGCAGGGGGAGTGAGTTCCTCGGGCACGGGGTGTTCCTTCAGCCCCCAAAGCGCATCCGTGCCAGCTCCTGCGAGTGCGGGGCGAGGAGAGGAGCCCGGGGCTTGTGCGGGGAGAGGAGAAGAGCCCGAGGCTTGTGCGGGGAGGGGAGGGGAGTCCGCGGTGTGTGCGGGGAGAGGAGAGGAGCCCGGGGTTTATGCGGGGAGAGGAGAAGAGCCCGGGGTTTGTGCGGGGAGAGAAGAGCCCGGGGTCTGTGCGGGGAGGGGAGAGGAGCCCAGGGTTTGTGCGGGACTGCACCCCCTGATCCCACCCTGCCTCCAATGCTCGCGGGCCGGGCAGGAGAGCTCAAAGCAGCCTAGGAGAAGGACGAGGAGCCCAAGGGCGGGCAGGGATGCTCACGACGGGGCAGGGATGCTCACGACGGGGCAGGGATGCTCACGACGGGGCAGGGATGCTCAGGATGGGGCAGGGATGTTTTCACTGCAGCCCGGGAAGGTCTCGTCCCGTGCCCGGTGCGCGGCGCAGCGGGGCCGCTAGGGGGCGAGCGGCGCCCGGGAACGGGAACGGGGGAACGGGAAGGGGAACGGGCCGGGACCGCTCCGTGCGGCATCGCTCTGGGCACAGGCAGCACCTCACCGGGACGGCAAACGGGGCCCCGCCGCCGGGCTGACACATGGCAGGGAACCCCCACCGAAGGGGGATCCGGCACAGCACATCCCTGCTGCAGGACGCCCCATCGCAGGGCGCCCCATCACCGGCCACCCCCGTCACAGGGAATTCCCCGGGATACGAGGTTGCCCCCCAAATGCTGCGACCTACATTTCTGTCAGGAAAAGCTCTTTTGCTCTGGCGTGCATTCAGCCTGAGCACAAGCTCGGGGCCATCCCGCCCGCGGTACCGGGCACGGTTTGTTTGCACAGCCCGGCCCCGGCTCTCCCCTCCGCCGGGGTGCACCCGGCCAAGGAAGGCTTCAAGCGCTGAGTGTTGTTGTGAAAAGTTTTCACGCTGCAGGTTTAGCACAAGCAAACATGCCAAGAAGCCGAGCTCTGCTTACCCCGCTTCCCTGCCCCGCTAATTCCGCCTCGGCCGCCGCTGCTGATAACCCCTGGGCGCCGGCCCGGCGCTCACCCACGGCCCCTCACCCGGCCCGGGACAGCCCTGCACGGCCGCCGGAGCAGCAGCTTAAAGGACCTGGGAAAATCACTTTCAGGGCAATCAACTCTTTCGGGATGAAGAGAGTGAAAGGAGCACACACAGGGCTGGATTTGGAGGTTGAAACACCACGTGCTTCGGTGGCAGTTCTCTGCTCCCAGTTTTACATCCTCCTGGCATTTCCTGGCCCTGCTCCATGCTGGATCCTGCTCGGCCCTGAGTGTCTGTACCTGCTCAGGGCAGGCAGGATTCCATAAAATCCATGTGCATGGCTGCAGTGGTGTTTGTAGATGTACCTGCAGCACAAACCGATTGCGTTTCAGCTAATTAGGATTCGGTGACTGTCCAGCTGAAAACATTCCCCCGTGGCTGCACGATTTCAGCTTCCCTGGGCCCTGACCCCACGTGCTGCATGTCTGGGGTCAGCTCTGGCCGAGGGGCGGCTCTGGGGGTGCTGAGGACAACCCCAAGGTGGGCTGGGCAGTTCCCGACCTCCGTGGAAAGCCACCATGCCCTGGGGGTGCTTTGGAAGCTGAAGCCAGTGCAGGATCAGGGTGGCTGCTCAGGCTCCAGCTGCTGCTGGCCCCAGGTCAGGATCTGCAGAGCTCCCACTGCAGTCACTGGTCCCCTGGACTGCCCTTCCACAGGGTGAGCACATCCTGAGTGCCTCACAGACAGGGGAATCCAGCTGAAGAGCTGAGTCTGATTGCTTTCATCCTGCTCTGAAAGCAATAGGAGAATTATTTTGGGTCGACTCCAAGAGCTGTTTACACACTGATGCCACAGCTCCACGTGCTGCTGGGGAAGAGCTGGAGGAGCAGCAGCACGTTTACAGGGGCTGGGCACAAACTCAACCGGTACCCACATTCCACAGACAGAGACCCTCCTGTAATGCCCTGTAATGCCCTGTAATGCCCTGCTATGCCCTGCAGTGAATTCCCTGTGCTGCCCAGCAGTGCCCAGGGCTCCTCGCTGGCCTCCTGTCCCAGGATGGATCTGCTGCTGCACCTACAGCCAGAAATGGGAATAAGGTGCCTGATGGCTGGGAGCTGGCAGAGCTGCAAACCCTGAGTAAACCCTGACTGGAGGGTGAAGAGCAGAGCTCTGGAGTGTCCTGGAGGAACAGCTGCCCACGGCCACATTTTGGCCCAGGCACAGAACTTGGGGTATTTAATGCAAGGTCACACGGTGACAAAGTAGCCCAAGACAGAGCTACGGCCTGGCCGTGAGGGAGCAGGGGCAGGACCAGCCCCACTCTGTCCCCTAAAGCTTCCGGGGGGTTCCTGGGAATCCCTCGGTGTGCAGGGACCACGATGAGCCCTCTGAAGGCTCCAGGCTGGGGCAGCCCATCCTTCCCGGCACAGCAAAGGGACAGAGGCTCCGTGGGGAGCTCTGCCACAGCTGCCTCTCGTCTGCGGGAGCCTCACGGGCTCGGCCGGGTAATTAATCTTTTGCCACAGAGGAAGAGGGAGAAGCAGCAATTAATAAACCCCCGGCTTGGGCAGGAACACGGCTCTGCCGTCCCCACCGTAAACATCGCCCTTCCCGGCCGGGGACTCGGGATGTGCCGGGCACGGGCAGATGTTCCCGAGGGAACCAGGGTCAGGACTGTTTGACGAGGAGGAATCACCAGCGGGAGGATGTTTGTTTTTGTAGCAGCTGGATGTGTCTCGGGGAGGGATGGGAACGTCTTCTGTCACTCGTGGGCCGGGAGGAGGCTGGCAGGGCAGGGATAAAGCTCCTGACAAGTTTGGACTAGCAGGCGAGTTGATTAGCTGAGAGATGAAAATTCACAGCTCGGCTCTCGCCGGGGCCGTGAGCTGCTGGAGGGATGTTTATGTGAGGGGAGAGCCCCCCGTGGCTGCCGCCCCACCGCCCGGCCCGGGGCTGCGGACCCGCGGTGCCCGAGAGCACAGAACTGTCCCCAAGGCAGGGACATCCATGGACCCGCACAGCCACCACCCCTGCTTGGGGCTGGTGGGGAGGAGGGGACGGGGGACAGCCCTGAGGGGACCTGGGCCAGCTTTGAGGGAACCTGGGGCAGCCCTGAGGGGACCTGGGGCAATCTTGGGGGGACTGGGGACAGCCCTGAGGGGACTAGGAACAGCCCTGGGGGGACCTGGGGCAGCCCTGAGGAGACCTGGGGCAATCTTGGGGGGACCTGGGGCAATCTTGGGGGGACCTGGGGCAGCCCTGAGGGGACCTGTGTACCCCGATTTCTGCACAGCTGTGGCACGGGCCACAGGCACGGGTCACCGTGGCCACCTGAACAGCAGCACAGTGGCCTGGACGTGCCCCGCGTCCCGCCGCTGCTGCGGGCACCGGGCTCTGGACACCAGGCACCGCCTCGGGCGTTAATTTGAGATGAGGGTGACAAAGAAACCCGGCCCGGCCAGCGCAGGCACTTGTCAGCTGAGAGCCCGGGCTGGGCTGTGTCTGATGGGACCGATTACCCGATGATAGACAGAGATAAATGTGTACAGCTGGAGGCAGAATAAATCGATGCTATATGTTGTATAATTGTCTCGAAAATAAGGTAATGCCGGGCTCTTGGAATGCTTTGATCTTATCAGAAAGACAAGGAATACACTAATGGCTTTAATTAGACTTCGGGGATGAAATGAATTCGGCCTCCTGGGTGAGCTGGTTTCTGGAATTGACCAGTGGTGGGGATAGAAGGGCTTTAATCAGATTTAGGCTCTTTAATACCCACAATAGTGTGTGTCTCCATGTGTGATACAGACCTGCTGCTCGGGGTGTTTTGGTGGGGGCTTTGAAGGCTGTATGTGCTTGGGCTTGCAGTGCCATTGAGAGCCGTTTTTCAGTGTTCTTTTCCAGCTGAGTCTAAGCTCAGCGGAAGCTACTAGTTTCATTTATTGACTTCTAAGTTGAAAACAACGTGTCAAAAAGCAGTGGAAAGCTGGGAATCGTTTAGTTTCCCAACAGCAGGATCATGGCAGCAGCAAAGCAGCAAGCTGGTCATGTATTTAGTTGTTAATTATTGCATATACTGGCTCCAGTTGAAGCAGGGGAAAGCTTCTTGTCTCTCCAGGAACACAATTTTGTGCTGTCCCGGAGAACACCCGAATAAGCAGCGTTTAGTGCACAGAGGATGAGCAAGGTCTGACTCAGCACCGTGACTCACCGGGTGAAGCCTTTGCTCATCCACCGCTGCTGTGAGGAGGGGTGGGGATGTCCCAGCCCTGGGGGGGCTCTGCCCCTGCTCCCCCCGTGCCTGTGTCAGGGTATGTCCCCAAGTGTCCCCTGTGCAGCCTCACACCAGCATCCCTCAATGCCCGAGGGTTTGGCTGGGGCTGGGATTTTTCAGAGGCTGCACCTGACCTTCCCTTGGTTATTTCCCAGCAGAACTGGAGTGCTTGCTGAGCAGCAGCAGCCCAGATGCTGACGCTAAACAAGCTGCAGTTATTCCTCCTGGGCTGTGTTTATGCCTTCCCTGCAGTAACTACAGACTTGGATTATTTTGGTCGGTTGACATTATCTGTTGTGCTTCCCTTATGTTAATTTGTTGGGCTTAGATGAGCTCCCGAAAAGGATTTAATAACAAGAGCTGCTGCCAATGAAAGCACAACCTTGTTCAGCACTTACTGTGCAGCCAAGCCCTGGGAAGGCCGAACCTCCAGGCGTGGCACCAACTCCCAGTGAGAGCGGAGGTTTCGTGTGAGCACAGGCAGGAGCACAGAGAGGTCAGGGCTTGCCCCACAGGCAGAGGAGGGGGGACCCAGCTCTGCCCAGCCAGGACCCCCCCAGGAGCCCCCTGATGGCACAGGGGATGGGGGAAAGCCACAGCTCAGCCTCATGCAGGGGGCACCCAATATTTGGGGATTCTGGCTGGGCCATGGCAGTGGCCCCCAAATTAGGGACCCAGGGTGAGTCCCTGCCTTTCCCAGAACCCCAGGGATGCCCATTCTGTATCCCTTGTCCCAGAGGGGTGAGGACACCCCAGTGTGGTGGTGGGATCCAGTCTGGTCCCCAGGGGAACTCCATGGGGGCATGGACACCCTCGCGGGTGTCCCACCACCAGCACCACCCTGGTGGGAGAGGAGGAGGCAGGAAGGCAAGGGGAGGAAGGGCAGGAGCTGCCAGGGACAGGCAGCACCAGGGGCCTATACCCCCACACCACCCCAGTGGCTGCATTGCCCCAGGATGTGAGATCACCCGTGTGTGTGGGAAAGCTCCTCACCTCGGCACAAACACACACATGCTTAGTAACATAATCTCTTAAAAGCAAAATCCCAGAAATTCCTTTTTCTTCATGGAAAATGTTGCCTGGGGGAGAAGCTCATCATGAAGGATGAAAGCTTAATCCTTGAAGCAGAGCAGGACTGGGGGGGGAAGAGTATAAACATGACAGTTGTTGCTCAGTGAGTCGGAAGAAAAAGGTGAAGGGATGAAAGTTGTGGTGGGGCAGGAGGGTGAGGGCTGTGGGGAGCCCCGGCAGCGCTTCCTCCCTGCCCGGGTCACATCCATCATCCCGTGCTGGCCGTGACAAATGCACAGGTTGTCCTGGCAATTTCAGGAACAGAAGAATGCTCTGTTCTCTGCTGGGTGAAGGTGGGAGAATGAATGATGCTCTTTGCTTGTGTAATTCACCACTGGGGACAGCCCTGGGTTACCAGGTATCGGCGCTGACAACACTGGGAAGGAGCTTTACTCAAGATCAGGCACTGAGCATTATAAAATAAAGCCCCAGCGTGTGTCAGATTGATTTTTCCACATTTTCTGAGGATGCTGGCAGGTGATGTGGCAATGCTCAGAAGGAATGCACTGAAGGAAACAGCTTACAGCACCTCACTGCCATCCCCCAGTAACCACTGCTCCAACCTGCCTTCTGCAAAGCCAGAGAAAACCTGTTTAAATCAGAGTTAAACCCTCTGCTGCCTGGTTTCAGCTGAACCTCCTTGGCAGCAGGAGAGGCTGAGCAGTGACAGGGAGGAGAACACAGCTCACAGCTGGGGACAAGGACATGGGGGCCGTGCACTGGTGGCCACATTTATGGTGGGGGAAGGAGCTGTGCTGATGGTTTGGGGCAGAAATGGGTATTTATTGTCCATGGTTCCTGGTGGCTCTTGGCAGGTCCCAGCAAGCCAGGCCAGGCTGGAACCATGGGGAACCCAGGAGGTTCCCAAGACAAAACCTACCCAGCCTGTGAAAGGGGTTTTCCTTGCACGGCATCCCCAGTCTGAGGGAAAAACAAACAAGCTCCACTTCTCTTCTTTATTTTTAATTGGCAGTGGAGCAGCAGAGGTGAGGTTACACTCTCCAGAGCCCAACCTGCTCTGTCTTTGCTCACTGCACAGAAACGCTGTTTATGGACTCAGATTCCAACCTTCTCCTCTCTCGAGGCTGTGAAGATGTATTTCCTCTTGTGCCATTTCTCCTTCTGGCAAGCAGGCTCCCAGGTGGGTCTGGAAAATGTCAAAGTGGGAAATAAAGTTGTTCGCTGAAAAAAAAAAAAAAAAAAAAGGAGAGAGAAAAGAAAAAGAGAAAGACAAAAAGGAACAAAAAGGAACAAGGCCCAGAGGTGCAGTGTGAGGTCTGCTGGGAGCCAACCCCTCAGGTGGGAGTGTGAGGACTCAGACATGGAGCATCATCCAATTCCCACTCCGTACCAGTGCTGCCTCGTGCCCAGCACTGGGCACCACAGCTGTGCCAGCACAGCCAGGGGCTCTGGATTTTTCACCCCTGGAGCAGCTAAAAACACAGGACAAGACAAACAGAAATAAAACTAACCCAACCCTGATCTCTCTGGCCTGTAAAGGACAGCAAACAGCAGGCAGGCACTGGATGGTGAGGTGTCACCCTGGTGATGGGTGCCCTGCACTGCTCCAGCCTGAGGAACCATCACCTCACCCAGGGGGTGGGAGCCCCAGCACGGAGGTGACAGTGACACCAGCACAGCGTGGCCAGGCTGGTGGTGCCAGTGCCACCTCCACCCCCAGAGCTGCCCGGCAGGAAAACTCAACCTGCACGTGGTGGCGAGCGTGAGCCGGGGGAGACCCGCAGGAGCACCCGCAGGAGCACCGGGGCTGGGCACAGATGCTGCAGATTAGAGAATGAAAAGCTGGGAGGTTTCTGCTGAAGACATTTTTCCATTTGTGAGGCCATGGGGTGGAGCGGGCGAGCGGGGGGGCAGCGCCTGCAGCAACAACAAAAGGCAGAGCAGGGGGGAGGGGAGCACGAGGGAGAGATTTTTGATTCATACTCAAAAATTACCCAAACTTTATTGCCAGAATGTCTACATTTTTATGTGCTTAAGCACAGTGAGTTATGGAAATCTTAGAACAATGGAATGATCTCCTTCATTGCCCTCAATGCGTTCAGAGTCACCACCCCTCCTCACCAAGAGGAATCTCTTTTTCTGTTTTACTGACTTACAAAAATGCCTCTGCTATCAACACCCTCCACGTGCATCTCATAAATACCGGGGTGGGACACTGGCTTATTGGTGGATGTTTTTCATAAACCCATCTCTGCCCCAACCCTCACTCAAGAAAGTTTTTATGGCATTTGGTTGATCTGGCAAATTTTCTGCTAGAACCTGCCTGGACGAGAGGGGCTGTGAATTCCTTGATTCAGGTCCAAGCTCAGAGCTTTGTGGTTCCCCTGCTCTTGTCTTTGCTCTGTGGGAGTCCCTTATCTGTCAGTCACGTACTGATCTTATAAATCCTCTGCCTCTCCATGTGAGAGCATTGCAGGGTGTGCCTTACACGCTCCATCTGCCAGGTAAGGAGGCGTAGCGCCAACAATCCAGCTCCAGCACGTGTTTTGCAGCCCTGAACACGCAGAATAAAGTAGGTTTGGGTGGGTTTTAGCATCGCAGAGCAGGCATGGAGCAGAGCATTCATTTCTGAGCGCTCCAGGAGCAGAGGGCGGCGCGGGTCCATCCTCGGGCAGCGCCCGGAACAGGGACGCTGTGCTGCGAGAAAAATCCTCCACACAGCAGCTGTGCCTGAGCAGGGAGGTGTAACAGAGTGTGCAGCAGGGCCAGCAGAGAGCACAGGGTGGTTTCCTTTGCTGCCGAGATAATTCCTTCCCCACCCCTCGGATGCAGCGTCGTCCTCGGCCGCGCTGGCTGAGCAGGGCCCGGCCACACAGGCCTGGCTCTGATTTACAGCCTGCCAGCTGACGGGGCTGCAGGCAGAGAAAGTGCTGAGGTGGGAGAAAATGAGGACCAGACCGGCAGAGTGGGGCGGGGGGTGGCCGGGGAGGTTTCGGGAGCCAAAATCGTCCCACCTTGGCCGCGAGCACCGGCCGGGGCGATGCCTGTGGCCACCGAGGGAACGGGGAGAGCTCAGCCTGGAGGAATTGGGGCATGGATGGGAAGCCTCAATGTCTGCACAAACCCTTCTGATTATCCCCCGTTTCCCAGGCTCATCCTGGCCATCCTCACCGAGGAGAGGGGAGCTGAGCGAGCCACCGGGAAACATCTTCAGCCCTATAAACTGACACCATTGTTTATAATATTCCTAAGTGCCATTGCATGATGATAGCAGCGCTCTGACAGAGGAAATTTACTTTTTTCCTTCTTTTTTAAATAAAGTTAGGAAGCTGCAAGTCCCCCAGAAGATGTTTTGGCCATTATCCTGGGTTTGTTTGTTTTTCTGCTTCCCCTAAGTGACACAGGGAGGGCCATGTCCTGCTGCTGATGTTCTGGCACTGTCACAGCACCCACAGCACCCACAGCACGGTGCTGTGCTCAGCTAGACAATCTGAATCCCTGCTGGTACCAGGCTGGCAGCCAAAATCCCAGGACAGAGGCTTTTACCAGCCTCCCTCCAGACAGCTAAAGTCCCTTCCTTCCTTCCTTCCTTCCTTCCTTCCTTCCTTCCTTCCTTCCTGGGCTGCCCACAATGGGGAAAGGGAAGGGAACATGGCGTGTTAAAGGATGGAAGATGGACATGGAGCAATGGAGAATGGAGCAGAGAGGTTACAGCAAACTCTCACAACTCCTTCTCCAAGGCACCCACAGCCTCTGGAGCCACCCACAGCTGAACTTCCTGGGAAAGAGGCTTGGATTTGAGGGATGAAAATTAAAAGCTGTTGATCTACTGGATGAAATTTATCAGTGCACATTTCACATCCCAGGGGATGAAATCATTACTTTGTCATTACTATTTGTGTGCAAACACTCCTCCATAGGAGTCCCGCACTTTGCTGAGGGCATTGCAATTTCCTCCAATCTCCAGTTTGCTTATATTGTGCTAAAACCAAACAAACAATCCCTGAAAGGCAGCAAGAGATGCAGGAATCCTAAAAAAAAAAAAAAAAACAACAACAAAAAAAACAAAACCCAAGAACAAAAACAACCCAACCCAAAACAGGAGGGATTTATCAGGGCTCCAGTGCAGGACACTGCAGGGATTCTGTGAAGATGCTGAACCTACTGATGGGCACCTCCAGAGCACCCAAGCCTGTGGGTGTCAGCAGGTGTGGCTTTTTCCCGTGGTCAGGGATGGGGCTGAACTTCACTGATTTGTCCTTCCATCAGCTGAGGCATGACAAATCATAGTTATGGAATCACAGAATATGCTGAGCTGGAAGGAACCCACAAGGGCCATCAAGTCCCCAAAAGAGGAAACAAGGGGTAGGAAGTTTCTAAACACAGTGAAGGTGGTTTAGGGAAAGATGTTATGAAATGAAATTAAAGTTTTTATAAAGTGTTCTGACCACACTCCTTGGTCACTGCATGATTTTGATCATAAATCATAAATGAGCTGGAGAACTGAAGGGAAGGAATGGCTGGAGAGCAGTGGATCAGTATAGAATCAGAGGGGACATGAAAGTGAGTTTGTAAGAGTGACTGAGCCATGACTGGTGTCAAGCACCTCAAACCTTGGGAAAACTAACTGCAAAGCCCATAAACACTGACTGCAGTACAAGCACCATGAGTCTGACATTTGGCTTCTCATTGCTGAGCTGCTGGTCTAACAGCTCACCAGCCAGAGGTCAAGACTCCCTGTTCCTCTTTTTGAAATGCATAATTCTCGTATTTCTATGTTGCTGGAAGGAAGAAAAAGAAAAAGAAAAGGAAAAAAGTCCCTCTGAATTATCCAGCAGGGCGAGACTGTAATTTCTTTCCCAGCTCGTCCCTGGGCCGGGGCCAGGAGGCTGCTCAGGCGCCCGCTCAGCCCAGCAGGAACATGGGACAGGGAAGAAAAAGTGCTGCAGTTTGGGGTTGATAAACAGACCGTGGAAAGGTCCTAAATGTGAGCCCACAGCCAAGAGCTGCCCGATGGAGCTCTGTCTCCATCCCTGTGCCCACAGTCGGAGCTCCCAGCCCCTCGTGCTCCACAGGCATGGGCCGACCTGGCAGACATCTCTCCATCCATTACCAGTTACTGCAATGGAACTGGCTGACAATGGGCTCAGAGCCTGCCAAAATCCAACATGAGGGCTGCAGATGTCCCTGGGACCAGCAAACCCTGCTGGAAGATCCCTGTGGAATGAAAGGTTACCCTCAATTTGCTTCAGATGCTGCTCACACCACCCGACAGGCATCACTGGAGGAGGGGCCTCCATCGGAGAGAAAAGATAAATCCAGCTCTGCCTCCAGACTGTTACTGTCTCCTCTGGTTCAAATTAAGTGACTCGGGTCATTTTTTATATGTTGCCATTTGTCTTTTACCTGAGGGCATTGCAGAGAGGAAAGAAGAAAAGGTGAATGTAGCACGAAAGCAGGGAAGGAGCAGAGTCTTTAGCAGAGAATTAACTGAACGGACATGGGGCTCTCCCTAAAACATCAAACTGGAGATTAAATGCAGGCACAGCTAATTCCTTGCCAGTGGGTGCAGTGATAAATCAGCACCAGTGGCCGTGGCTGCAGGGCAGCATCCAGCCCTGACCCCAGGGGTGTTACAGGGACAGCCCAGCTCCCCCCAGCACTGCCAGCCCCACCTCAGCACCTCCCAGTTTGATCCCTGAGAGCAGGAGTGAAGCTGATGCAAAGATCCAGCCCAGCAACCAGACAGGCACAGGGTGACGCCAGTGCCACCACCAAAGGCCACCATGCACTTGCTGTTCCAGGGAACTAAAATGCATTGGAGGAAACAATGTCTTCTCACAGCATCTGCCCCGTGTTTCCACAGCCAGTGCCGAAGGGCTGCTGAGGCTGGAAACGTGCATTGACTGTTCAGAAAGCATTTAAAGATAGTGCATATTTGATCAACTGCTGTATTAGAGGCAAATGAACTGCAGAAGCCTCAGGTGAGTGCATGTCAGCACCCTGGGATGTGGGGAGCCCTGGCAGGTGGACCTTGCTTCTTTCTGATGCTCATATCACTCTGGCTCACCCACATGGAGAAACTGCCTGGCTGAGGGGCAAAAAAGGGGATCCAGTGCTTACAGCAGCCTGATATGCCACAAAAACCACCCACTGTCTGCCCTTCCCAAGGGTTTCATGGAAACAGAGAATCATTAAGGCTGGAAAAGACCTCTAAGACCATCGAGTCCAACCAGTATGTGCCTGTAGAAATAAGAAGACTTGGATTAGTCTAAAGGTCCACTTCCAGGAGTCAGGAGAGGCCGGGAAGGAGGCTGGGAGCCTCTGTGTCCTGCCCACACCGGGGCTGCACCCCTGACCATGGCTGAGGATGCTCCAGCAGCCCTGCTGCTCCCCAGGTCACATCCCTCTGCCCAGGGAATCAGCTGGCACTGGGAGCAATCCTTGTGGGATGGCTGGTGTTTGTCAGTGCCTTCCTCCCAAAGCCAGGACATGGCCCACGAGATTTATCTCTTCTGACAGGCTCCACACACACCACTGTCTTTATTCATTGCTCTTGACACATCTTCTGCCACACTGGGCAAACTTTGGGGCCAGCCCAGAGCCAGTGCTGGGGGGTAAGATGTGAGCTATTTTCAGATGCTTTATGAATTAACATCCCCAAGGCATCCCGATGTTTGCCAAGGTGAATTCTGTGTCCGTTCTGGATGATTTCCTTACCCAGTGACCCCTTACATAATTTTCCTTTTCTTTTACAGCAGGGAGATTTCCACTTCCAGTCCAGCTGGGCATCCCACAGCCCCCCTCCAGCACCAAGACCCTTGCCAGCCTTGTGTGGGAAGGAAAACCTTGCTTCCAGCACCTGAAAACCCATTCAAGCTCCCAAATCACCTGCACTGCCTTCCTGCAAGGGCATCAGGGCAGCTGAGCTCCCCACAGAGCCCCGGGAATGCCCTGGCACAGGGAGAAAAAGCATTTCCTTGCCCTGAATTTTCCATGCTAAAACCAAACCAAAACAACTGATTCAGTGGAAATATAGAATGAAATTCAGACCTAAAGCCTGTGATCTCTGCTACTTTTATCAGAACACAAGCAGCTCTATCCCAAAGCAGTCTCTTCTCAGTGTATTTGGTGATTTAATAAAAAAAAAAATCTCTTTGTCAAAAGCAGATACATCTCATGTTTCCACTGAAAGAAAATGTAAGCTTTTAGAAAACAACAGTTTGATGAAAATCTGTTATTCCTTCCCTGTTTGGAGCACTCAGGGAGGGCTCCATCCCCACACCCAGCACTCAACCTGGCTAACCACAAACCACATGCCTGCCTTGGGTCAGGCTCCTTTTTTCCAGCACTCTGATTATTTTTTCTCCTGGGGATAGGGCTGGGAAGGACTCAGCCTCCAGCTCAAGACAAATCCTGCCCTTTCAGTAAAGTGTAATAAACTTCTTCCCCCGACACATAGGAAAATGTTTTAAGGCAAGACTTTATAGAGAGCATCAATCACTCTGGAGGTGATGGAATTGCTGCAGAATTATAAGCAAGTCTGAAGTGTCTACAGAGGACTCTAAACACTGTCTTCTATTTATTCTCTGTGTCCTTTGTAAATGTAAACTTCTGTGGAGTTCAGAGGCCCTTCCGTCTCCATGGCCTGTCAATCCAGCACCTTTCACCACCACTAAAATCACAATTAAAAAAAAAGGGGGATTACAAAAACAAACACAGAGCTCGTGTGCGCAGTGATGGCTGCGGACTGTTGTGGGAGCAGCCCTGGGATCCTGCCCCGTGTCCTCCCCTTCCCACCACTGGAATGGAGTGTGCAGGAATGGGAGCCCTGGAGCCTCCTCCTGACAGCCCCCCTGACCAGGGACTGTCTGTGACAGCGGGACAGGGACGAGCAGGAGGGAGGAGAGCCCATGGCTGGCCACAGCTCCCACTCCTGGGTGTTCATCTGTGAACCCATCCCCACCTCTCAGGGGAGCAGGAGCAGGGAGAGAAATCCCCGGGACTAATTCCTGGGGATGGAGACCCAGCTGGAGGCAGGGCAAGTTTCTGCCCTTGCTGTGCATGGGCAGGTTTTTATCTCCCCCAGATACCACCAGTAAGGAAGGGTTACAGTGCCCTCCTGCATAAACACCCCCCAGGGCTCTGAAAGGCCCCGAGGAGATCATGCAGAGGACAGGGCACTGACAGCAGGATGGAGCCGGGTGTGGGAGAGCCATCCCAGCTGGAATGCTGCTCAGGGGAGCAAGTGGAAAGTGACTTTCTCTTCCACAGAATGAAAAAAAGAGATAAAAGCTCTATAAAGTTAGAAGATAATCTGTATTAAAAACTTCTCTTTGACAAAATAGCTGGAAAAATTACTTTATACAGTGAAATATTCCACAGCTGCTCCAGACGGGAGAAAGTCTCTTTTGAAAAATACCTTTCATGAGAGACTTCCTCTAACCCTGGAGCATCCTGATCCCAGCACAGAGAGACTGCAGGGGACACAGAGACTGCCGGGGGACAAGTTGCAGTGTTTTGTCCCTGCCTATAAAAGGACAGGAAATAAACAACTGGGAGCCGTTTGGTTATTTGCATTAGCAGAGGTTTTGGTAGGTACAAACAGCTCTACACAGAACTACACATCCACAAGCATCACTTTAACATCAAGTTAAAGAGGGAAATTCCTGCCAGGGCCAATCCATGACCCCCCTTACCTGTGCCTGAGGGACAGTCCCATTCCCACCAGCTTGCTGGGAACTTGCCTTACCAGTCCATGTGGCACTGGTTCACTGGTTCTTGCCAGC
This sequence comes from Trochalopteron elliotii, assembly GCA_024734555.1. NCBI lineage: Eukaryota > Metazoa > Chordata > Aves > Passeriformes > Leiothrichidae > Trochalopteron > Trochalopteron elliotii. The sequence goes on along the minus strand of JANPWX010000610.1, from coordinate 316,350 downwards.
ATCTCTAGTCCTCTCAAGAGCCCTTTGCCTCAAAACCCAGATCATAACACAATTATTTCAGCAGAAAAGCAGCATTTTGGAGGCTTCCCTGTAACACCCTCACTAAGTCATGCTGACAGGCCAGAGTTCAGACTGGCAACACGGGGCACAAGCGTGGAGAGCTCCCCACGCCCCTCCTGAGGCTCACTGTGATCCCCCAACTTCCCTGCAAGGCTGGGGTTCCCCCCATCCCCCCTGCCAGTCTGCGGTCCCCGCATCCCTTGCAAGGTTGGGGTCTCAGAGCTGTGACCCTGCGCATCTCCCGCAGGTGCGCGTCCCCCCAGCGCGGTGGCCCCGCGGACTGGTAGTCACCCGGGTCGGTGACCAGCCCGGTGGCCAGCCAGCCGGGCCGGTAGCCAGCAGGTAGCGCTGCGGGTCCGTCCCTGGCCCCGCCGGCTCCGCCGCGTCCCTGCGACCGCCCTCCGGGGTCCGTCTGTTCGTCCCAACCCCGCACGAGTGACCACGAGCGTGGGGACCCGTCCAGCACGGCCGCTGAACACCGAGCGGGCGCTGCCGTGCGCTCCACCCCGCGCTGGCACCCTCTGTCTGCCGGGATCCCCAGAGCGGGACCATCCATCGGGATTCCCAGTCTGGGACTCGTGTCAGGACCCCCAGTGCGGGACCATCCATCGGGATTCCTGTGAGGAGCGCTGCTGCTGCCGGATCTGTGCAGACAGGGAAGGGAAGGGAACACGGTCGCATTTGCAGCAGGTCTTTTTCATGCTCCAGAATGTTCAAACATTCCAGCGGCCGCGGCATTCCCCTGCCTCCTGGCTGCACTGCAAACAGCTGATCCCTGTAGGATCGCACCCGCAGCCTTTCCCAGGGCTGACCCGGAGCATCCCTGCCTCCCCAGCCCGCCCCGTGGCCTCCCGCCCTGTCTTCAGCTGCTTTGTTTGCACTGAAGAGTCGCTGTAGCAGAAGTGCAATTCCAGCAAAAGCTGGCAGGGAACCCAGGGACCAAGTCCGGAGTAAATTCTGATAATGCTGTGTTTACATCAGGAATTTCTTTGGCAGATTAATCACATGAATGAAGGAACAGATGGGAACTCGCCTGAGACACTGTAACAGGAATTCCAGGGCAGGGCCAGGCTGGCAGTCCACCCCCTGGAAGAAACACTGCCGGGACCACCTCTGCAGGGAGGCAGGGATGAGGTCAGACAGGGATCAGGGCTGGAGAGAAGCAGCACCCAGAGGGGAACTCTCCTCCAGGAGCCAGCCGAGAGCAGCCAGGACAGCAGCTCCTTCCCTGGCACATGCCAGCCTGTCCTTCCAAGGCTTGAGACATCCAAGAAATGATAGGTATCAAGGGCACCATTGCAGGAAAGGCCTCATGCTCCTGCTGCCAATACACACCATCCCAACATTCCTCCCGAGGTCTGGGCAGCACCAACAGACCACAGCAGGCTCGGGGTGCCACAGCAGGAAGGACAGTGCTCAGGTGTGAGGGGCAGAGTCCAGCATTGGTCCTGGCCCTGCCCCAGCCCCATAGCCAGTTCCTGGGAGCCAGGGAGGCTTCCTGCCCTCCCCTGGGGCTGTAGAGGGGAGCATATGGGACCCTTTAGCTGGGAGCACATAAAACCCGGGGCTGTATTAGTCATCAGCTCCCTCATGTTCCTGCCACTGCTGGGGGACACAACTCTTGCAGCAGCACCCAACAACTGCTGGTGTTTCTGTCAGCTCCAACGGACAGCCCTGTTCAATTGCTCAATGCCACAAGGGCAGAGGGGGCCTGGAAACCCCATCCAAAACCAACAAGTTTTAAGCACGATATCCTCGCCAGCCCCATAGCTCCATCTCTCCCCCAGTTTGCCAGGCAGCACAGTTGGGAAGCAGGCTCTGAGGACCAGGATGAGCCAGCACTAACAGAGAGCTCTGTCCCCCTGCCTCTGTCCCAGCATCCCCCGGCCGCACGTTCCCGGTGAGTCACGCACCATTAACATTCTCCCAGTGACATCTCCAAAATACTTCGGGGATAAATTGGTTGCTGGCTGATTTGCAAAGCATTTAGGCAAAATTATTAGGAGGAAGGTTGGTGGGGAGCCAAGGGCTGGACCCCGAGGGAGGCTGCAGGCTTGTGGGTCACTTGGATGCTCATCCCCTGGCCTTGGGGAGCTCAGCCGGGGCCCCACAGGCTGACAGCCCCACATGCCAGCCAGAAAATGTGGTATAACTCACCCTCATCAAGGGCTTAAGTGCCCTGGCGCTGTTGGATAAACAGGACCATGCTGAATGCACACAGAAACCTGGCAGGGCCCTGGAGGCATCTCAGCATTTCCACAAGACCCCTGTGACTGCAAGTGGCATCAGGAGGGACCCGGAGCCCGGTGCCCACTGCCACCCCATTGCCTGCCCACAGCCCTGGGCCATGGGCAGGTGTTGGGAGGCAGGATTCTGACAGTCAGGGGGGAATTGGTCATCAAAAAAGCCAGGTAAGAAATGAAAAACCCTCACCACGTTTTGCACAGCCACAACTCCACATACCCCTGCTCTGCCCACAGACCAAAGCAGTGGCCAAGGGCACCCACCCACCTGCCCACCCTGGGTGGAGGTGATGTGGAGTTCCAGGCTGTTAGAGGGCTGGAAAACCTGAGATAGGAAGAGAAATGTCGCCCCAATTTTATTGTATTTACTTTCTTCAGTGTTTTCAGATTTTTTTAGTCTTCAATAGTTTATATTATACACATTTATCAGCTTTCCTTCAAGCTTTTAACCCCATATTCACTGTCTCAGGTTATACTGGAAAGTGATGAAATGGGCATTCCTGGAGCATCTGCTGAAGGGGAGAGCTGTGGCCAAAATGAACCCAATGCAAGGCTGCTGCACAGTGAAACCTTCACTATCCCTGGCACTGTGAACTTCCCGTGGATCTCCACACCCCCACAATTGTCAGAAGCACCCACCCATTTTATTACCAGCTCTATCCACACATTTCTTATTCATCAGCACTGGACTTTTCTTATTTTTTCAGTGGAGAAATGGGTAAACCCACACGTTATAAAAAAACATTTGCAACTAAAATGGCCTTTTCTGTAGCAATCTTATTTTTAAAGGGCATTTTCAACCCTCCAAGAAGCCAAGGCAGCCAGCAGTGACACCAACAAATCAGATTATGTCCTGCCTGCAAGACGCAGCCACGGCAGGAGGGCAATAGTCCCCGAAATAAGGGGAAATCACACAAATGAAGGGAGGACGTGAGCAAAATTGGCATTTAAATCCTGGCAAATGTATAGATAATGAGTAAATTAACTCCCTGGCTGTGATCTATTGAGCAGCACAGCCCGAAAAGAGGACAATGGGATCAAAGGCGGAATTTCCCCGTGCTCTGCCCGGGGTGCCGGGCTGCGTGCCCGCCGTGCCCGGGGGCCCTAAAGCTGCTCGGCAGAGTTCAAAGGAGCCCACACAGCCTCGCGCAGCTCCCCGGGGTGGGACACAATCCCCAGGTTTTCTGGCGGCTTGTTTCCCAAAGGGAGGAGAGCGGGGCTGGCAGCGGGGCCGAGACACCCGCAGTGACCCCCGCGATGGGATAATGCCGCTCCCGCTGGCAGGATTAGCCATATAGCAGGACAGCTGAATCAGACGCTCAGCCCTTAACAGGATTACGCTGCCGGGAGCTCCAATGAAAATACAGACACGCTGCCCACGGGCAGGCCCCCGGGGGTGAGCCTACAGGGTTTATAAAGTCATGATAAAGCGTGGGGCTGAGCTCCTCATGGATGCACAGGGAGCGGGCTCAGCTTTCTGCCAGCCACAGGGGATTTACACAGGCAGACAGGGACAGGAGGGAGCAGTTTTAAACTGAAAGACCATGATTTAGATTACATGCTAAGAAGAAATTGTTTATGCAAAAATGCCCTGGCACATGTTTCCCAGAGAAACTGTGGATGTGTGGATCCCTGGAAGTGTCCAAGGCTCAGCTTAGAGCAAACTGGTCTAGTGGAAGGTGTCCCTGCCCACAGCAGGGCTTGGAAGTAGGTGAGCTATAAATTCCCTTCCAACAGAAATCATTTGAAGGTTTCTGTGATTCAGGCCCCTCAGTGTTCAGGCTGCCCCCAGAGCATCTCACCACCAGGAGCAGGAGGCTCCAGCATCCTGTGTCACCTCACAGCACAGGCTGCTGTCACCTCCACCACAACACCCAGACTTGCTGAAACCTCAGTGAGCCACAGCCCAGTGTCCCCTTGGCAGCAGGGACAGCGTGTGGCACTGCTGGAGGAGCTGGGATCCCACCCAGCATCACCAGGAGTGAGCTGGAGCCCACTGGGAGCACAGAGGCTGATCCTTGGGGCACACATTCTGCAGGGCCCTGGGCAGGGAAGGGGTGCCCATCACGACAGGCACCACAGCAGATGGGCAGGAGAGGAGCTGGGGAGTCTTCTCCACTGCCAGGATTGAGGGCCCTGCTGCCAAGTGGGGGTCCTTCAATATTCTTTAGTAACTCTGGATCAAACCTCCCATTTCCATGGAAACACAAACCTTTAGGTGTCCAACCTCGAGGTCCTTGCATTCCTCCAGAGAGGCTGGATGCCTCTCAAGTCACACTCCTCATCCACCAGGATTAGCTGAATAACCAGGTCAAAAGCAGTGCCTGAATTCAGCTCAGCAGGAGGCCGCTCTCATTACATCTCTATTTCCTTGAAAGTGCATTTGCACCAGACCAGACATTTTTAAGGTACGGGGAAGCACCAAGCTAAACAGAGATGTACATTTATCCAGGTTAACAATGATTTTCACCTGCTCCAGCCTGGAATCACCACAATAGCTCTTGACAGCAGCACACAGGTTATCAGAGCAAAGGCTGAAAGCACAGCTTGCTGCCCTGACTCCTTGTTGGATTTCTGAGAGGCTGGCAGCTGAAAAGCTGATCCAATTTATCCACAGTTCATTATCCAACATAGCATGACATTGGGACACTCGCAGACATAATCCAGCTTCCTCCTGCCTCGCAAGATGTATTGACCAAAGGCAGGAAAACAGAGCATTAATAGCTCTCTGCTGTGCAGCTGAATCTGGGCAGCAGCAATGAGATTCTTTGGGCTATTTCTATCCAATCTCACACAAGAGTAAATCAGAAGCTTCTACAGACTTTTTCATTAAATTTCTCCCCATTAATACCAACGTGGCAGAGAACAGAATTTGTCCTTTTTTTACGTTTTTCTGATATTTTAAAAAATGCTAAAACTCTTCAGCTTCTAGCTGAGCTTAAGATAAAAGTTAACCTCTGAACCACAGAAGTATCTTTCATGTAAGGCACAATACAGAGAGGGCTTTTTACAGCAGGTTTCACTCAGTAATGTGTATTTCAGGCTGTATTTTCTCCCATCCTCACCTGACTCTGGGAGCCAGGGTACAAGGAATGACTAAACTTCACGAGAAATTTCTGAGGGTGGCAAGAGGCACCAAGAGTGCCCATGGAATGAGGCTGGCCAGGACTGAGTGTGGACCTTGCTCCATCCCTGGAATTCTTCTAAGCCAGCCTGGACATGCCACGGAGCGTCCTGTTCTAGTGGAAAGTGTCGCTGCCCATGGCAGCGGGTCAGAACAAGATGATCTTTAAGGTTCCTTCCACCCTAACCATCCTGTGATTCTCTGATCAATAAGAGGAGAAAGAGGCCCTGTTCTCTACCCCCTGACCACCTGAACCACACCTGAGAGACCACATTTATGCCTCCCCACGGAGACCAGCCCTGGCTGCTGCCCTGGCAGATGCCCCACGGCAGCGTGAGGGCTTTGTAACAACCTGTTATCTGATCTGAGCTCTCTGGCCTTTCCTCTCCAGCAGACAGCCCTTCAAACCCATTCAGGGATGATGAGTCACTGAAGAAGCACTTAAAATCCATCCTGGATGATAAGGTTAGAGCTATGTGTGGTGCATTTCCTGCCCTAGTTTGGAGTTATGCTTGGGCTCTCCACACTTCCTCGCTTATTCCTCCTTCTTTCTCCTTCCAAGCTCCCCACCATGCTAAGCTGCCAAACCTCAAGCAGTTCAGAGGAGATTCATCAGGACTGGGTGACCACACTGGGTTTCAACAGAGAGCAGGCAGCAAGGATGGATCAGGTTTGGGAAGGCACAGCATTACCTGCTTCAAAGGGCAGAAAACAACCAGTGGGAACTTTGATCAGGAAAGCTGCTGCAGTGATGCCACCAGCCCAGGAGCAGCTCCCCGCTTGGCTGAACAGAGGAAACAATCTCAGCCACTCCTTGGATGGCTCCTTTAGACCTTTCACCACCCTCATGCCCCTCATCTGGACATTCTCTAACAGCTTTATAACTTTCTTACACTGTGGTGCTCAAAGGGGCATCCAGGACTTGAGGTGAGGCTGTGTCAGTGCAGTGGGTCTCCTTTCCCCAGGTGGGTCACCTCCACCAGGAGAAGGTGCCCCCTGTGTCCAGGAGTTGAGCGTGGGCTCATGACAACAGCATTAAATCCCCTTCACTGTCAGGCACCCGTCTGACCCCATCCCTGGCTCACAGCGTCCCCCTCACTATCAGCAGTGCAGGATAAGAAATTTGCCTTACCTGAGTGAAATGATTATTCTTAATGCTCAGGCACTGATCATGTTCCTGAGGAAAAGGAAACATAAATCCCTCCCTGCACTGACAGCAACAACCGACATTCCCAGATAGGGGAGAGCTAATTAAACCTGGTCATTCCAGCCAGAGCCCAGCCAGCGTGTTTGGACAACCTCTGTGGTCAAAGCATGTGCAGGATTTGGCCCTATTTCCCCATTTTCATTAATCACAGGGAAAATTCTCCACTTAGAAATAATGCTACAGATATACCTGATAGGGTTTTTTTTTCCTCTCTTGGCCACTTCCCACTTGGCAACACAGATGAAGTTTTGCTTTTGCAAAACATTCTGAAACATATTTCTGTTCCAATTCAGAATCACCCACCCCAAAACTTTCCAGGTTATCTCTAAAATAAAACCTAGAGAAATGGATGGCTTGAAATGCTTCAAACTGATAAACTCAAAATATATTATTTTAACTGTAATTTTGGTTTGTGTTATAAAGCAGAGTGAAAATGTTAAAAACCACAGAACAAATAGCCATTGCAAATGGGAAATGTTGTTTGGAAATTGAAGAAATAGAATGTTTTTACCCTGGGGACCACCTTCCCTTTCCCCCAAAGCTTGACAGAGTTTCACAAAACATTTCAAATTTGATGTGCTGTGTTTTGGGGGGAGCTGGGCTGTTTCTGCTGGGGAGGGTGAGGAGAAACTCCAGGAGCAGAGAAAACAGCTGGAATCCAGACAGGGTGCACTGGTGCCACAGTGGGACCAGACCCTCCAGCTGGGCTCCAGTGCTAGTTTAGGCTTGATTTTGGTACTCCTGAGCCCCATTCCAGCCGCTCCAGTGGGGTCCAGAGGAGGCAGAGGTGTGCACGGGAAGGCAGCAGCTCCGGGGATGAGGAACAGGCAGCCCGCGCTGCTCCACTCCTGTAAAAACCCACCTCAAACCCTTCCCCGGTTATAAATAAAGCAGCCGCTGACCTCGGAGATTAATCAGTGGGCCGGTGTCTCTGCGTGATGTCACGCCGTGTTTTTCCACAGGCCTGTCAAGGCTCAGCCCGGGCTGATGTGCCGCTGACAGCCGGGGCTCGCCGCGCCCGCCAGACGCTCCGGGCCGGCCCCGGCGGGACCCGGGGATTTATGGCCGCTCCCGCCCGGCTCTCCCGCACACACAATACACAGATGCCTCTGCAGGATGATGGAAACCGGGGCTGCTCGGCGCGCTCTGGGTATTTTTAGGTGTTATTGCACCATTCCTGGCCTTCCGTGACTCCTGTGACTAACACAGCTGGATCTGCGGCCATCCATCTGAACCTGGGCACACAGAGCTGCTCCAAACCTGTCGGTCTGTGGGCAAGGAAGGCAGGGATGGAGCCAGGTCCAAGATGATGCCACAGAATGGGATGGATCTCATGATGGGAAACCAGTTCTCTCCAGTGCACCGCACCTGGGAAGGCACAAAACCTCCCGGTTGGAAACCCAGGTCTGACATCAGGGCTTTAATTTCACTATTTGACCTTTGCTCCTGCTTGCAGCTGAACCTGCAGCCCAATCCCCTTTCCATGTTTACCAGGCAGGAGTTGCTCAGCCCCAGCCAGGCCCCAGTGGGCACATGGGAGGGGAGGATGTCCCTGCACTGTCTGTGCCCAGAGAGCCACGGAGGCCAAAGGGTTACACCGACCACACGGCTGCAAGGCAAGGCACTGCATGTCCACACAGCAATTCATCAATTAATCTGAGAAGGAACAAAGCAATTAACACTGGAAGCAGGGGATAGACTGACCAAGCACATGCTGTCACTCTGCTAACAGGGCTGCCCTATGCCTGTTTGTTTGGCTTCTGTTTCTATGGAGGTGGGGGCCACATGGAAGGGTCAATTCATTGCTCTGGTTATTTGTATCTACCCAAAATTCTTAACATCTCAGAGCTCGGGAAGATAGCCAGGGGCTAACTGGGGACTGCTCAGCCTTTGGAAGCTGTGTTCTTTTGGGGGATAAAAGACCTTCCCACCACAGCCAAGTGCTGGGGTCACTAGGACTCAACACTAACCACATGCTGCCCTTTGCTGGACCAGGCACAGCTTGCAGAGGGCCCTCGTGTCCTAGTGTTGTCCCTCAGCAAGGTTCAAAGGAACCCCTTACCTGGCCCAGAGAGGAACCCCTACCCTGTCTCCAGACAGCTGGAGCTACTCCTGAGCATCCTACTTGGCACAATCTGGGGAACTGAGGGTCCAGGGCCAGCTCTGCAACAACAGATGCCCCAGCATGGAGCAGCTCTGCCTGTCTCAAGCCCACCTCTCTCCTGGGGCTCCACTGGTGTCACTGCAGTGGGCAGTGACAATGTCCAGCTGTGTCCCCTGCTGTGCTGTGGCTGGAAGGGAAATTAGCTCAATGGAGCCTGTGGTCCCAGCAGCACACAGCCCCTCATGGTCCCTTCTCCACAAGTTCAGGAGTTGGCTGAGCTGCATTATCAACCCCAAAATAAGTTCCCAATAAATATGTCTATAATAGATCTTTGTTCCCTCAGGGAAAAGGATTCCCACGAGGTGAGCCAGCCTGGCACTGAGGGTTATCCCAGGACAGTGGTTTTTCCCCTTGGGCTCCAGGGGCTGTGATTATGCAAGGCTCTGAGTTATTCCTGGGGCTGCCACGTGAAAGGTGAGCTCCCTGGCAGTGCCCAGCAGTGCCTCTGCCACCTCCTCTCAGCCCCCAGCACCTGTGCCTGCACAGTCAGAGCAGGAATCCAGCCCTGCTGGAGAGGGCAGGGCAGGCCAGATCACACTGCCTTCCTCTCCATGCAAAGGTGGGGTGACTTCTGCAGAGAATAGAGAATAGGGGTGGGTCTGGTGCCCACCCATGGCTTACAAACCCTGTCTGATGGTACCTCAGCACACTGCAGGCTGGGTGCCTCCTATGGAGCAGCCCTTTGGGGCAGGGAATGCTACAGACCAGACTTGCCCATGCATTTACTTACCCTGTTCTCCTCCGGCACAACACTGACCATGGGCTGCTCCTCTGCCCCTCGCCACAGCTCTGTGTGTGACATCAGCCCTGCAGCAGCTGCCCCGGCTCCCTGGCATGACCAGTCACCACCTTCAGCACCCAGAGCAAGTCTGTGTAATGACCGACCTGCTAAGAAAATAGAGAGCCCGCTCCTTTGAAGTTAATGACTTGTGAAAGCCTTTGAAAGCAGAGCCGTGTTTATTTACTCACCACAGCTCATGTGGACGAAGCACCCAGACACCCTGAACGCTGCTAATTTGAATGGAAGATCAAACACGAGGCTCTGCCCAGTTGAAGGAGTGGGAGCTGCCCTGCCCTCGTCACTGGCCAACGCAGGGAGAACTCGTACAAACCCAGGGCAGTCTATGGATTTTATGAAGAGGGTTTATGGATGGGTTTTATGGAGAGGAGCATCATATAAGCCACCAGGCTGACACAGAAATTCAGTATGCTGGGTGCAAAGCTCTGACGTCCAGCCTGAACATTTAATTTCAACACCAAAATTGAGCTGTGATCCTTCCTGCAGACACCACTCACCCGCCCCTGCCAGGGCTGGCACTGCTGCCTACACTGCTGCCTCTTGCTCTCATCCTGAGCTTCATCCCCAGCCAGAGGTCTCCTCCCCAGCACCACATCCCAGCCAAGACCTGTACATTCACATGAACATCGTGCCTGTCACCTCCTCCCTTTCCCTCCTCATGAGAGCAGGACACAGAGTACTCAGGCTCCTGTCTTTGTGTAAAAACAGCCAGTAACAGAGAAAAGCCCACAAAACGGCCACAGCAGAGCCTCCAGCATTCTGCCCACTGTGATGGGTCTCCTAAACAAATTCACAGCCTCGCACAGTCTATAAATATCAGCCTTTTCAGTGCCACCACTTTGGGGATAAGCTGTAATGCAATATTCCGTGTGGGCTCTTGGACAAAAGGACAGCACCCCCACCAGCACCAGCTTTCTGTCACTGCAGTTTTCCGAAGTATAATTGGATTATAACCATGTGTGAGCTTCTAGTCCCTGTTTCTCCCAGGCTGGGGAAGTGGCTCTCTGATCTGAACAACAGGAATAGGAAGGAAAGAGCAGAATGAGCTGAGCTGGCTGGAGGGGAGGGGGCGGCCGAGGGCTCTGGCAATGTGGAAGGGACTTTGGTGGATAATGGGGTTTACAATCCCAGTAATTAATCAGATATATCATGGAAGTGCTGACAGTGAGATGTTACCAAAACGCCTCTCACCTCCGTGGTGTGGATGGAGCAGCCAAGGACCGCA
>JANPWX010000610.1:255888-300588 GCA_024734555.1 Trochalopteron elliotii | reverse complement strand
AGAGCGGCCGGCGGCGGCCGGAGCGGAGCGGCGGAGGCAGAACCGCCCCGGGGCCGGTACCGAGTCTTTCCCCGGGGCGCCGCCACCGCAGTGGCCACGGGCACTGATCCGCGCCCCGAAAATGCCGCCGCTCCTTCCCTGGGGATGGGACTTGCCGCCGGGACCTCTGGTCCTGCGGGGGCCGAACCCCGTGTGCTGCGGCAGCTCTGACAGCCGTCCATCCCTCCCCGGGCACGGCGGGGAGCAGGATCAGCCCTCGGGGCAGTTTAGAGGGGCAGCGACAGCGGCTCGAATCCCCCGATCCACCCTGGCCCCCCTGGAGCTCCTGTCCCCACGGGCTGCCGTGCTGCCGGCACAGTTACATTACTCTGCTCCAGGGAAGAGAAGTTGATGTCCCCCTTCCTTTAGATGAGATGAGGGTTTGTAACAGACAGAAATTGCCCCATAACAAAAACCTTCTGGAAATTAGTCTCCTCCTGCCCCGGTTCGTGTAACAGTGAAAATTCATCTGTGCAGAATGACAGTAATTAGGAAAACAAGGATAGAGAAGTTTTCCAAGAGACCCTGTGCTGTTTCAGTAGTTCAGCAACATTGGAGGAAGAAAAAAAAGAAATAGTTGGCTGCAGAAAAGTTCTCAGTGTCCCCCGCCCTATAAAAGTCCTTTCTAATCTTGTGGAAAACAGTGTTTTCCATGCCAATCTCATCATCATTAACAGATCACGGTGGATGAGGCAAAACTTAATCAAATTCAACCCATCTGCCACTGAAAGAAAACGGCGGTTTCTGGAAATTCTCAGCTACCGTGAAGCACTCTGTGAGGGGCCGGGAGCACTTAACAGTCATGCCGATAGCACAAGTATTCCCGGTGTTTGAGAGCACGTCTGGGCGTGTGGCAGCCCCGGCCGGGCTGGCATCCCTAAGAGAGCGATTCCAGGGTGAGAAAGGCGGGTGGGAAAGCTGCGGGGCTCGGAGGGAGTCCAGGGGACAAGGCTGCTCGGGCAGCTGGTGGCAACCGAGCACAAAAGCAACTTCTTCAAGAGACCAGAAAATGCTCTGGGGGGCAAATGGAAACAGAAAGAGCAAGGCTGTTCACAGCCATGCTCAGAGGAGCTTTCCCGAAGCCTGGTCAGCTGAGGGGAACTGGAATCACTGTGAGAGAAAATGAGTCACTCTTGGGGAGTCTCAGGTTGATACAAGCACTGACCTGGCTCCCAGAGCCAGCTCTGCCCCAACCCAGCAGGGCAGGTGAAGGCAGGACGGCTTCTGTGGGCAAGGTGAGGTTGCTAAAATACAAAAAACTGAGGAAGGAGGGAAGGAACAGTGGAGAAGTTGGATTATTTCCATTATCACAGAGGCTGGAGAGAGGTTTGTTGGAGCTGAGGAGTGGGTTCATGGGATAACATGGCTGGAAAAAAAGGAGGAATGGAGCAGTCACAGCACCATCTGCCCAGAGATGGGCAGCTCTGGTAACCCACGTGGATGCTGCCTGAAGGGTGAAAATTCCTTCTTTAGGAGGAGTATTAAAACCACCGTTTCCCTTGCTGTCGTACCCCGCTTCTCCCGCGGTCTGCCCTCATTCCGAGTGCGTGTTGCTTCCCAGCAAGCGGGAGGAAAACCAGCCACGTTTTAAGCCTCAGTAGCTGTGGCTTGTTTGGAGGCAGCTGGATTTAGCTCCCACAGCATTTTGTGTTCTCAGGCCGATCCCTGGCTGGCAGCTCCAGGGGAGAGGAGAGCAGGGCAGCCCTGGGAGCTGGGCTTGTCTGGTGCTGGGCAGCCCCACACAGCCCCACAGCCACGGTGCAGCCAGGCATCAACCTCTGGACGTTTTTGACAAGCAGTATTGGTTCCAAGGACTTTAAATACACGACTTTTAAAACCAAAAAAAAATTAGAAATGGAATATATTAAGCTCTTAAGATTCACACTTTCAATTGAACTTTCTCTTCTGGAAAGCAGAACATTCCTAAGAAAAGCCTAAATTGAACCAAGCGCTGTTGTGCTGGACGTGTCGGCCCTGATAAAATAGCGTGTTTAGATGAAATTGTGTTTTACTGAGAATGGTTTCAGCCAGCTGTGGTTTGGGAAAAAGTTATTCAGTGATTTGCATAGGTTTCCAAGCACATCTTTAGCACCACTGATATTACAGTAAATACATTTGGTGGTGCATCATCGTTCCTTATTTTAATTATTATTGCCAAATTCTTCTAGGGATTCACACACAATAAACTTGTGGAACTGGAGGAAATGCTTTTCATTTTCAGAGTCAACTTTTTAAGTAGTTTAATAGGAAAAACTGGGTCCCCTCTGATCACAGTACATGGAAAGGAAATATCAACCAAATGTTTCTTCTAAACAACTGCAAATTATTAATTTTCAGTGACGTCAGGCATGGCCCAACCGCCCCACATAAATGCCAGGAATTGGTGAACTTTGGCATCCAAAAGAGTGGCTCTGTGTGAGTGTGTGTGTGTGTGCACGTGCTCAGAGCCCAGGCCGAGGGGACAGGTTGGGGACAGTGTGGTTTTGGCCTCTGTGGTTGTGGCCGGGCCCGGAGGCCACTGTGACTAACAGGGACAGCGGGGTGGCTGCGGCTGTGGGGAGCAGCACCCTCACAAAAATACTTCCAAACCCTGAAGTGTTACTTAGCAACAAAATACCAGCTGAAATACAGACAGAAATTAAGAAGGAATGAAGGGGGCAAATCCCTAAATCCCGTTTACACTGACGTGCGCTGGGGCAGGGAGAGCAGCATGGTCTGGGCACGGCGGCTGCCAGGGCTGTGCCCCGCACCCCCTGAGCCCGCCTGGCCCCAAAAGCGGCCTCCGAAATTCCTTTGGAAAGATTTGGGAGATTAGACAAATGTTGCTTATAAATATAAACTGTGCAATAAACAAAGTTGGTGTAAATAGCTAAGTAGAGTTTACTCGCTATTGGGGAGCCCGGCGAGCCGTTCTGGTGTGGAAAACCATTCTGGAATTAAAGGTTTGGTTAAAGAAAAATGTACACAAAGCCCTGTATGCCCCCCTGCATCCCACCCTGACACACACACACCCTCCTGCAACCCACACAGACCCCCCCCAGCTCCCCAGCACACCAAATCCTTGTTAGCTAACTTGTTTATTGCTAACCACAGCCCTTGGAAACTACAAATATTTAATTTCATCTGGCATTGGAACAGATGGGAGGCATCAGGCTCCCAAAGAGATAAAACAAATCTGTGGAAGGAAGAGGATCGCAAGTTTGGGTGTGGGTTGGAGAGCATGTGGGAGCCTGGCAACCACATGGGGCTACCCATGGTGCTGTCAGGATATGGGGGTTCCAAGAGAGCTGATACATCCCGGGGTGTGATGCCCATATGGGGATTTTGAGGGATGACCAGTCCAGAGTCAGGGAGCCATCATGGTCCAGCTCCCTTCCTCAGCCAGGGAGGGAGGAGTGTGTTTATGGGCATGGAAATCATTCCAAGGGCAAGTCATGAATCAGGAGTGCCCATGGCTCCCTGTGTGCCAGAGCAACCCCTGGACACGGTGCCAGGCTCTGGCCAAGGGTTTGGCAAGGACACCCCACTGCAGATGGAGAAGAGGACAGTCCCACCATGATGGGCTGTTGGCTGTGCTCCCACTGGTGCTGTTCTCCAGGATTTGCCGTGCGTTCCCACTGTGACACCAGAGCTGTGGTGGTCCAGGTGAGGTGGATGGGCACAAGGAGCGATGGAAAAATGGAGCCAAACATACGTGTGGACACAGGCTGTAGGAGAGAGAGAGGCTCATCTGAGCAGACATCATGCTAAGGTGTGTGGGAGAGGAAATAGCATAAATAGGAATGTTTGAAATTAAGCCAAGGGAAAGGCAGCTGCATGGAGGAGCTGCAGAGCCTGCTGTGTAACCCCTGGGGTGCTGCTCCTCCCCTCTGTGCCAGCCCCAGCTGGGCAGACCCCCAATAGACCCTGGAGAGCTGTGCTGGTAGAGGGTCTCACAAACTGTGTGGGGGCTCCCAGGGCTCTGTGTCCGTGCCTGTGGTCCCAACCTGGGCCATGATGAACCACTGCCTCCGCCACCAGTGCTTCTGCTGCCGAGCACCTCATCACCCTTTCAGCCTTGGCACTGTTGCAGACAAGATACAGAATTACAAAATCACAGAATGGGATGGAAGGGGCCCTAAAGCATCCAGTCCCAGCCCTTCTGCCATGGGCAGGGGACAAAGTTCCAGGAGCAGAACTTGCCACCTCCAAGGGGAGAGGACGTGCTGCTCTTGGGACACGGAGATCCCCAGGGTGTTGGCCCCGGCTGTCAGTTTGTTGTTGCAGAGCACTTTGCATGGCAATAAAAGCAGGAGGTCAGTGACCAGGAAGTCTTTATCCTGAGGCGCTCCGCTGCTCCGGCTCTCCAGGCAGCCATGCTGTGAAAAATAAGTTTTAAAGTAATGTCAGACTGATGGAGAATGAACCCCGTGGCCTTTGCAAGCAGCCCTGGTGTTCTTGGTTAGGGTGGATGGAACAGATGGGTTCTCTCAGTCAGTCTGCGCCGTTATAATAATCCCAACTGTGCTGCTTAGTCCATTTTTCATTAGGGTCACTTTCACCTACGGGAAATCTTTCTTAGAAAGAAATGCAGAAGGAAAAAATCCTTCTACTTTCCAAGCTCATTAGCTTTTACTACTACCAAAAGTGATTTCAGCAGTGCCATGAGGAGATCTATGCTGGGCCAGAGCCCACGGAAACACAGCTTCTTCTTGGAGCAGCTCACACCCAGCACACAGAATGTGCCATGAGAAAGAGAATTGTATATCCAGCTTTATTACCAGGGGCTGCCTTACCTCCCCACCTCCTCGCAAAGGACCTTGAGATTTGGGGAGAAAAAAATTGGTTCTTAAGCGTAAAGCATATTTTTAATGAGCAATTATTCTGTATTCATGCACCACCAACAATGTCCCTGAGGAACAGCTTTCACCCAGCACTGACCAAAGTTTTCAGGCCTCAATTTTCAGATTACTGTTATACAAGATGCCAACAGCAAAGAGCCTCCCACATCAGCCCAGGGGACAACAGACTGCAGCACCCACCTGCTCCATCTCCCCAGGACCACAGTGTTTTCTGTATCCTCCTCACAGAAACTACATCTCAGTGACTGCACAAGCTGCAGAAAAACCACAGAAAGGGGACTCTCACCAGGATCTGAAGGCAGAAAACTTTAAAAGAGGGATGTACAAGAAAGAGAAAGATAACGGTGCAGAAAATGAAAAACAAGTCCCCTGAGTGGCACTGGTAGTCACTCAGCATTATGATATTAAAAAAATATTGAAGTGAGGCTAAGGCCCTCAACATGCAGAGTAGTGGCTCTAAGTGAGGAAATTAGGACTATTAATCACTCAAAGGTGTTAACAATTCCAGCAGGCCAGGATGGCCCTGTTCCCAGTGGGGCTTAATAAAATACTCAGGGTTTATAATACTAAAATAATATCTCAGATGTTTATAGCACCTTGCAACCCAAAGTGCTTGGCAGTTGGCTGTAATTTGTCTGCCATGGCAGGGAGAGCAGAGGAAGGAAGGTGCAGCATCCTTGAGAAGTATGCAAAGAACTCGAGGAGGTGAAATGCTGCCAGGCATGATGGAATTTGCTCTTCAGCAGGCAGAGAGGCAGGGATGTTGGATTTGGTCCTATCTGCAAAAGATGACTCCAACAGCTGCCCACGGCTTTCCAGCCTCCCTCTAAAATACAGATTTCAGGAGGACTCAGTGGGATGGGGAGAGACCAGAAGCCAGGACAGTTTAGGTCCCAATCTGATCCTTCAGGACTGTCAAAGCTGCTACAGAGCAATGGGGAACTGAATCACTCCTCCCAGGGGATGAACTCCAACAGCCTCTGATGCCACCAGGAAGCCAGACCAGGTTCTCTTCTCAGCCTCAGAGCTCTTTTCAGATCTTAGAAAAGCTCTTCTCAGACCTCAGAAAAGCTCTTCTCAGAGCTCAGAAGCAGAGACTGCCCAGAGCCCCCGGGAGCTGCTGACGTGGCCGGGGGTCCGGGAGTTCCAGGCTGCCTTACTCAGCTGAGCACACCTTGGTAGGGAGTAGCTGTGCCAGGAAAGGCAAATTCTCCAGCTGAAAACCCGGGATGTCAGAGCTGCTGCCTGACAGCAGCAGACCCTTTGCTCAGATCCTTTGAGATGAAGGAGCATCCACCTCAAAGCCATTTGTGCTGGAGGGGCTCATGGTGCTGTGTCTGGGCAGGGCTCCCCTGACTCTGGCCTCTGTGTCCCTCCTGCTCCTCTTCCCACCCGGCTCTGCCACCAAACAAGGATGTACAAACTGCTGGTAACGTTTTGGCATCCTCAGGTTTTCACCCACAAACTCTCTCTACATTAAGAAGTGACATTAATAAGTGAGGAAGCCTCATGCACTGGTTCTTTGTGTGTCAGGGACCAGTCGTGGGCTCCCTGAGCTTCCTCACACCTGGATCCTGCCCACTGCATCACCAGGGCTGCTTGCACAGACATCCTTCTCCCCTGTAAAGCTGTGACAGTGATTTTAGTTAAGCTTAGCTTCTATTGATCTAATTTTAAACTGTGCCTTTAATGGCATTGGTGCAACCCACAGTGGGAATTTATGATATTCAATCAGCTGTTTCATTCAGAGCACTAAAATGTTGATTTGTCTGAGAATGGCAATTCCAAAGATTTCCCTGTTAAAATCAAATCATATTCAAATAGGTTTTCCAATGCCTTATGAAACGGTGAAAAATGAAGTCTTAGCTAAAGCAGTGTCTAGAATAAATTTCATCGGAAACTGAATTAGGGCACTCACTTATTTTGCAGGAACACCTGGGTATTATGGAAGAGCAAAACGACAGTTTCTGATTCCATGTAATTTTACGAATTCTCATTAAATTAATTTCTTTCTTCGAAACCTCATTTTCCAAGAGACATTTCCCAGGTGATATCTCCCAGTGAGCACACGCAGGGAGGAGCACAGAGCTCTGGGCTGTTCAGACTGTCACCTGAGCAGGGGCAGAGACACACACGGAGCCCGCGGGCCGGGCGGGCTCCGGTGGGAAGCGCAGGATCCGGTCACATCCAGCACGGAGCCGAGCCCTGGAACGGGGTTAGCACAGCCGGCACGCCACCAAGTAAATAGATGCGTCTGCCTCTGATTTGCATGTTTATCTTAGAAGCAATTTGGGTTTCTCCTTGTTTACAAGAGCCAAAGTCAGCAGACTCTCCGCAAGAACAACAACTTGGAAGGCAGCGCGTGACGGTTGTCTCCTGTTCCCTCGGCGCTCCGGGATGTGGGGAAGGGCCGGCTGCAGCCTCTGGATCCCTGGATGCACCCCTGCAGCTTGCAGGGAGGAGGAGGGCCGGCAGGGAGGGAGGAGGCCTTGACCTCGCGGCCTCCAGAAGCACCTGCCCCTGGAACACGAAGGCTCCGTCCCCTGCTGTTGCCGGTGCCGTGCGGGAAGCAGGGGAGGGATGCGGGAGATGAGTGCGGTGTCCCCCCACAGCACGGCCCCTCGCACGCGGCTCCTGGCAGCGGAGCTCGGGGGCAGAATGAGAACTGCACCGAGCTCGGAATTGCATCCTGAGGTGACCCTGCAGCTCCGTGCGGCCCAGGGCGGTCAGAGGGGTTGTGCCAGCCCCCCACCCTAGCTGGGCAAACAGCTCCGCACTCGGCAGAGGGCGATGCCGGGGCTTTGTGCACCCTCAGGAGGCGGCAGCATACGGAATCCCATTGGACAGGGTGGGGGATTGTTATCCCCACATGCACTTCATTATCCACTTACTTCCTTCTTCCCTGCAGCCCAGCTCCTCCTCGCTGCAGGCTGCCCAGCTCCTGCTTCTGCTTCTCTCCTCCCAGCCCTGAAGTCCGGGCCTGAGTAGCCTGCAGTATCAGGAGAAGTTTTCTGTCACAGACTTTTCTGAACTCAGGGCTTGGGGTTTGTGTGTTGTTGTTTGTTTTTTTTTCAGCTGGAAAAATGCAGATTCCCCCAGAGTACAGCACTGCAGAAGTGTGCCACTTCCAGCACAGCTTCATTTGTTTGAAAACCAAGTTCTGATAAGGCAGCTGGGGACTTCTCAGAACATCCATTGTCTTTCCCATACCAGTGTTTTTAAAATGTCACAGAATTTGAAAAATAAAATTGGAAGGGATGCTTCCATCTATCCAAAACAAATGTTTGGGTTTTTTCCCTCCCAAAATTCTGCTTGGCAGAATTTTCTGATGTTCTTCGTCTTGCTCCATTTCAGAGTAACTGAACCCAACTGGAGCATTTCTCACCAAGTGGAACCTCTTGTCTTTGTGGAGATAACCACAGCCTTTCCAGGACATGGGAGGAATTTTCCCTTTAATTGTGTGTTAGATTTCAGGGCATAAACTCTGATGGAATCCTGGAGGTACTGTTGTAAATCCGCTGCCAGAAGCAAAGGGAGATGCAGCCGCTGGCCCTGGCAGTTCTGGATTCACAGGGAGAGGTGCTACTGCAGCACTTGGTGCCCTTCACACTGCTCCCCTTCCACTTTCCCCTGCTGATAATGTTTGCTCTGATCTGGGTATTTGGCAGGAGAATTAAGGAGAAGTAATTAGCTTCCAGTGTGAAAAAGGAAGTGCCTAGTGTTTATCTTGTCTGGAGGGTTTCCCTTGATCTCTGTCTCCCAGGGGATGGTGTTAGTGCTTTATCCATCACTCTCCAGTCCGGGAGGCAGCTCCACTGCCAACTGCTGTGTCCCAGCCCAGTCTCAGCCCAGCAGTGCTGCACAAAGCAGGGGATGGGGTCCCCACAAGGTCCCTGGTGAGGTGTCTCATCACAGAACATTTTACCTTTTCCAGCTTCCCCAGCATCACTTTTCTCCAGCAAAGAGGAGCTCTGGCTACTTCTGCACCTCCATCCTGCAATCTGCTGCCTCCAGCATCTCATCCCTGCTCTTGCCAGCACAGGCAGGGATAAGCCATCCATCCCCATCCTTGCTGGGCAGAATGAATTTAGGGCTGGGGACCAGACCATGCTTCCCCGTAGGAATTCTGCAGTCCCACTCGATGCCACCATCCAGCTGGGGGGATGCTCCTCTGCCCTGCCCTATCTCCATGGGAAGGAACAGGCTGCTCTCACAGTCTGGCATGAGCAAGGCAGTGAAACATCCTCAGTCAGCAGTGCTCGAGGAGCTCCTGTTGGCTTTTCTTCCCCAAACAGCTTCTGCTACTTCCCTGTTCCTCTGCTTCAGGATGAAAGGCTGCTGAGCATGTCTGTGACAATAATGCTCACTGCCCCTTGGAGTCTGGGCTTGCTGAGCCATGGGGAGCTGGGTTTATTATCCTCAGCTCCAACCCGAGATGACCTTGTGCTTCTGCCAGCATTTAAACAAAATATTTTAGAAGAGAGAACAGATCCCACTGCTTTCTGTGCTTGCAGGGCTTTCCTGAGCCCGGGAGCTCTCTCTGGGGTGGAATGGAACTGAGAGAACATGTCCAGAGAGAGACAATGAAATATTGTCCAAGCTTATTGCTTTTTATTATTATTGAGTGAAGGTTTTTGCTTCCAGTCTGGGGGTTGGAAAAAATCTGAATATCACCCAAACCTCATCCTTTCCAGCCAGAATCCCAGCTCCGTGCTCTGTGGCAAAAATCATCCTCAGGCACGAGCAGCCAGAGGGGTGAGCGGGTGGTGCAGGCGGGAGATGACTGGGATGGAAAATTCCACGTTGCTGCCATTGTCCAGGGTGGTGTGAGAGTGTGGGGCAGAGCTCAGGTCCCTTCCCCATGGCCGTGGAAAGCCGTCCCTGGGGTTCAGCCAGGCTCTGGCAGCTGCTGTTTGTGCCTTGTCTTTCTGCTCCGAGTTCCTGCTCCCTCCCCAGCAAGGAGACCAGGAGACAGGCGGGGTGCAGGCAGGACAGGAGCCACGGCACAGTTCTACCAGTTATGGAGTTCCAGGGCATGAGGGTAAATGTTCAGGAGACGCACAGAGAGGAATCCACCGCTGGGGGAGAACGGTGTGAGTGAGGAGTGCAGCTCTGAGAGGTGAAGGCTGCTCCTCTTCCTCCCTCCCCTGCACACGCCACGGGTATCTGTGCCATGGACATTCCCGATGGATGCAGGCAGGAGGGAGGGCAGAGCTGCTCTAGCCACACTGGGCTCAGCCGGGCTCCATCCTGCTGTGCTCAGCAGGGCTGGGTGACAGCGTGGGGATGTTGGGAAGAGGGTGGGAGGGAAGTTTTGCACATCAGCAAGTTTCTCTGCTGCTGCCCCAGGAGTTGACACAGCCCAGGCTTATGGGAGGCATCCCATGACTCACAGCACCCAGAGCTGGCTGTCTGCTGGGGGACACAGGCTCCACAGACTCCTTGCTCCTTCTGCAGTGATGTACACACTGAGAAAAGCTCTGCTTGCTGCTGGCTGGGGCATCTTGGGGTTATTTTATCAAACAAAAAACTGTGATGGCTCAGCTGTGCCCTGTCCGTGTGTCCTCTCTGTCTGAACCACAGCCCCAGGCAGGGCTCAACATGTCCCTCAGCTCACCCATGCCAAGGGGATGCTGCAAGGGGCACAATGCTGTTTAGAGACAGTCTGGGCAGAGCCTGGAGCAGCTCTGACACAGCTAGAAAGGAAAGAGGGAAAGCTAGACCTCAATATAAGACCCACCAAGCAGGGTGAGGACCCGGAGTCACTTGGTTTGTTCAGCTGGAGGACACTGAGGTCAGACCTCATTGGGGTCTGCAGCTTCCTCCTGAGGGGTAGTGGAGACACAGCTCTGATCTCTGCTCTCTGTGACCAGGGACAGGACCCAGGGCAATGCCTGGAGCTGTGTCAGAGGAGGTTTAGGCTGGATATTGGGAAAACATTCTTCTCCCAGAAGGTGGTCAGGCACTGACCAGGCTCCCCAGGGCAGTGGTCATGGCCCCAAGGCTGCCAAAGCTCAAGAAGTGTTTAGACAATACTCTCAGTCACAGGGCGGGATTTTGGGGATGTCCTGTGCAGGGCCAGGAGTTGAACTCGATGGTCCTTATGATCAGAACATTCAGTGATCCTGTGGCTCCCCTCTGCAGGCGGGCAGTGATGTGGCACCGTTCTCTCCTGCAGGTACATCGGGGCCCTGGGCGCCAGGGTGATCTGTGACAACATCCCCGGGCTGGTGAACAAGCAGCGACAGCTCTGCCAGAGGTACCCTGACATCATGCAGTCGGTTGGGGAGGGAGCCAAGGAGTGGATCCGGGAGTGCCAGCACCAATTCCGGCACCACCGCTGGAACTGCAGCACCCTGGACCGGGACCACACCGTCTTCGGCCGGGTCATGCTGAGAAGTAGGTGCTGCCCTGTCCCCTTCCCACCACCACGGGCCTTGTCTTCTGGGAGAGCCTCTCCTCCCACTGGGCTGCCATGCCCGGTGGCTTGGATTACTCCCTGAGGAGAGCTTTGCCTTTCCTTGTAAATTAATCAAGTAGTAATGGGAGCAGAGCACTGCGTTTGGAATGGCTGCACCAGATGAGATGGAGCAGGGGGAGCACTGGGGGAGAAGGGGGAAGGAGGAGACACCTCCAGAGAACAGGCTCATATGTAAACAGTAATGGGATATATAAATATTTGGAAAGCGGGGTTGGCCAGGACTCAGCAATTCACGTGGGAACTGGCTGTTCCCTCGCATGGCAAGGGAGGCAAGGCACAGATGCAGCTCCAGTCCTTGCTCCAGGCTCCGAGGTGGAGGAAGACTATGGCTGTGGGGCAGGTTCCAGCCCCACACAAAGGACTGGGCATGGCCCTGGCCAGGGGAGACCTTCCCACTCCAGGTGAGGCATGGATATAAGTGGGGATGCACTCAGGAAATGTACCCAGGGAACAAAGAGGAAAAGCACGATGGGGACAGGGCTGGAGCAGCATCATGGGCTCCAGCTGCCCCGGGAGTGCTCTGGGAGCAAACAGGCCCTGGGTGCTGGCACAAGCACCAGCACAGGCAGCAGCACTGCAGGGCAGATGCTGCTGCATCCCATGACGTGCTGGGAGCATCCAGCCATGTGGCCTCCAAATCAAAAGCGGCTGGAAGAGTCTTTCCACTCACAGCTCGTATGGAGGACACGTGAGCACCATAGAAGGAGCTGGTGAGTGGGGGGAGGCTCCTGGCTCCTGGCTGAAGGGGCTTGGGGCAGCTGCCCGTGGGGTGGACAAGCAGCAGAGCCACAGGCCAGATGCCCAACCTTACTGAAGGGAAGGGGACTGGAACGCTGAATGCAGCATTCACCCTGCCATGCTGCAGCCTGCCTGCTCAGCCTCTCTGTTCCCATCACGGCACCTTTTCTCCTGCTCGCATCCTCTCCTGGCAAAGGATGGGGAATGATGAAAGCTTCTCGCCACAGCCCCATCCTGCGAGACCCAAAGAGAGCTCTGCCGCCTTTGAAGTTGCTTTCAAAGGCTCTCGAAATGAAGAGTAACATGGTTTTGATTTGCAGCTTCTTTTACAACATTATAAAAACAGCTGCGAACTTGAATCAGAGACATAAAATAGCAGGCGGCACGCTGTGCTGTGCGGGGAGAGCAGGGCCCGGCCAGAGCAGGCGCTGTCTCCACGCTCCCACAGCGCCGGCAGGGAGGGGAGTGACCCCGGCGGAAGGTGCTGGCTGCTCTCGGCACCTGTGGGCACGTACCCTGAGCATCGCAATTAGTCTGAAGGGCTCCAGGGAAGCCGAGGCTGGATGCTGTGGTCAGCAGAGATGGCTGGGCTGGGCTTACCCACACACAGGATGGTTTTGCTCCCCGTGCCCTGGTTCTTCCTGGGCTGCAGGCGCTTGGCACAGCCTGGCACGCTCACTCCCCGTCCCTCTTTCTCTCCCCGTGGCAGGCAGCAGGGAGGCGGCCTTTGTCTACGCCATCTCCTCGGCAGGGGTGGTCTATGCCATCACCCGGGCGTGCAGCCAAGGGGACCTCAAGGTGTGCAGCTGTGACCCACTCAAGAGGGGCCGCTCCAAGGACGAGCGCGGGGAGTTCGACTGGGGCGGCTGCAGCGACAACATCAACTACGGCATCCGCTTTGCCAAAGCCTTCGTGGATGCCAAGGAGAAAAAAGTGAAGGATGCCCGGGCACTGATGAACCTGCACAACAACCGCTGCGGGAGGATGGTGAGTGCAGCCCCTGCAGCAGAGCCCAGCCTCACCCTTCCCACTGGGACCTTCCGTAGGGGACTGGGCAGCCAGATCAGCCTGACAGAGAAACGGGACCTTGGGCATCTTTGGAGGGCAGTTTCTGCTGTGGATAAGGCTGGATGCTGCCCTGCCTTCCCAGTGCTCCCCTGGAATGTCCCCACGGGGATGGCAGGGCCTCACTCACCTTTGCCTCCTGTGTCCTTGCTGATGTTGGCATCAGTGACCTCCCTACACAGCCCCTGTCCCCCCATCCCACACAGCCAAGGGCTGCTAAGCTGCACCAGGAATGAGTGGACACTGGTGCAGTATCTGATGCCCAGGGTGACCACTGGTCCTCACCCATCCCTCTTCCCACAGGCTGTGAAGCGCTTCCTGAAGCTGGAGTGCAAATGCCACGGGGTCAGTGGCTCCTGCACACTAAGGACTTGTTGGCTGGCAATGTCAGATTTTCGAAAAACAGGGGATTACCTAAGGAAGAAATACAATGGGGCCATCCAGGTGACGATGAATCAGGATGGCACTGGCTTCACAGTGGCCAACAAGAACTTCAGGAAGCCCACAAAAACAGATCTGGTCTATTTTGAGAATTCACCTGATTACTGCGTGATGGACAAGTCAGCAGGTAAAACCCAGAGCTCCACTCATTACCCAAAAGCAAATCTTCCTCCCTTCCCAACAGGCCAGCAGCTCCCAGCTCCCAGCCTGGGGGCTCAGCTCCCAGCCCCAGTCTTTGGAGAGGGGTTATCCAGACCCAGAGACCCAGAGCACCCCACACCTGCACAGGCAGGACTGCATTTGTCCAAAATCCCCAGGCTTTACACCATGGCCCCAAACCCCTCAGGCTTCTGCTCATCACAGAAGTGGAGTGTATCCTCAGAGCTCATCATCTGCAGAGCAAAGCTCCCTTGAACAGGCACCAGAGAGCCTGTTCAGTGCACAGGCTGCTGGCTGCTCCTTTGAGCACAGTCTGAGGGTGGGAGGAGAGCAGGGAAGAGGTGTCAGGGCTGCTGGACTCCTGCAGAGATGACCAATGGTTTCTCAGCCTGGAGCATTCCCAGTTTAGTTCACAGCAGCCGTGGGAGCTTGGTGGGGAGCACATGGTCCTGCCATCCCCAGCCTGAGCAGAGAGGGCATTCTGAGCTTTGCCAGCTGTACAGCCTGGCTCGGTGGGCACACCCTGCTCCAGGGGTCCCCTAAGGCACAGAGGGGCTGCAGAGGACCCATCCCTGTCCCCTACTGCTCTTATGGTCTGCAGCAGCAAACACAGGCTTGGGCCCAGGAAGGGGGCCATGCAGATTGTCATAGAAACGCAGAAGGTTTTGGGTTGGAAGGGACATGAAAGATCATCTCATTCCAACCCTCCATCATGAGGGACATGAGAGACACCAAAGCTGCATCCCTGGCCGGGCTTGTGGCATCCCATGACCATAAAGCACATCAAGTGCAGTGCAGGCTTCCAAGTGGTGCCTTTGGAGACCCCAGTGCAGCAGGTGCTGTGACAGAACAACGGGATTTCCCCACTGGGATTTCCCCAGTCACACCCAAGGTCCCCAGTGCAGAGGGGGATGCCCAGTCTCACAAGGGACCCCTGCAGGTGGGTGGGCGGGGACGCGCTGGAACAGGATGGAGAGGAACACCCTGACGTGCTCTGGTTCCCCCCGCAGGCTCCCTGGGCACGGCGGGCCGGGTGTGCAGCAAGGTGTCCCGGGGCACGGACGGCTGCGAGGTGATGTGCTGCGGGCGCGGCTACGACACCACGCGCGTCACCCGCGTCACCAAGTGCGAGTGCAAGTTCCACTGGTGCTGCGCTGTGCGCTGCAAGGAGTGCGAGGACACTGTGGATGTGCACACGTGTAAAGCACCCAAACGGGCTGAGTGGTTGGACCAGACCTGACCGGACAGGAGCACCGAGGGAAGCGGCCACTGCCATCCCCCTTGCAATTTTTTTTAAAGCCCCTGTGCCCTGAGGGCCACGATATTCTGGGAGCTGTAGTTCAACTGCATGGCTTTTATTTAATTAATTCTACAAAGCACTAAGGAAAGGACTACAGTTCCCAGGAGGCACTGTGGGCCCTTCAATGTGCTCAGCAAAACTAATCCCCGACCTAGCAGGAGGCTGCGATCCTCGCTTAAACTGTGAACCTGCAAAGGTTCTCTTGGCAAAGGGACGGTGCAACCAATACAGACTCGGAGGACTGACTGTTGGGATGTGATGGCTGAGGAACCCTGCACCTGCCCAGAGAACCTACGTTACAGTAAAGCTTCACCAGCAAAAAACACTAGTTCAGAATAATCCACTCTTGCAAAAGCATTCTTGCTTTTTCTTTTTTGCAAGGCCAGAGGAAGGGTGTTGTGAATCCCTAAGGCAGTTCCATAATTCCTGCATTTCCCTCAAGCAGACCTGGCACATCACTAACCCCACTGAGCAAGAGTCACCTCTGCACGAGGCTTGTCCCTGTGTCCCCAGCACAGGGAGGAAGTGGAGCTGTAGCTTGGAACTGAACCCTGAAGGACTGCACAGAGACAAAGGCAACCTCTAGATGCTGGTGGACACACGGGGCTTGAGAGAGCAAATGAAACCTGTGAACTTACTGGTAGGTTCTGAAGTCAGCGATACAACAGCATCTCTGTACAACTCACGTGTATGTTGTGTATACTGCTTATTCTTTAAAGTCAAAATTCATTATAAACCTATATCAAAAAATTATGTCCTTTGCTTTTTGAATTCATACATACTCAGTAGGGCATGTCCCCAGAGCAGGAACCAGCCCACAGCGTTTCTCTTCCCTGCTGTCTGCAGCTCCTGCTGTCCCAAAGCTTCCTACAGAGCGGAGCATCCAAAGCCCCAGGGGAATCCTTTCTCAGCAGCATCACACTTCAGGACATGTGGATGCCCCAGCCCCAGAAGTGTTCAAGGCCAGGCTGGACAGGACTTGGACCAACCTAGTTGAGTGGAATGTATCCCTGCCCATGGCAGGGGGTGGAACAAGGGAAGTTTCAAAGTTCTGCACCGCCCAAACCATTCCACGGTTCAATAGCACTGGGTCAAGCAGGAGATGCTAGATAAACCTCCAAATCTTTCCCATTAAATAATCCCCAAACACTCGAAACATAATCAACTAAAATTGACGCTGATGAGAGGAGGGGAAGGCAGCTGCAGAGCTTCTGGTATGTAAGTTACAGGGATCCACACCTCATCTCTACAAATTTCCTTTTTTCTCCTCCAATCTGAGCAAGCAGAAATTACAAAAATGCTTTATTTAGTGTACAGATATTTTATAGAGTCTGGTCAAAAGGTCCCAATCCACACAGACAAATACAGTGTATAACAGTTGAACCTGGAAACTAAACTGACCCAGGTAAAAAAAGAAAAATTATCTTAATTATTGCAATTCCTGAGGCTGAGGGTGCTCCTGCAATTCCCCCACCAGAGCTAGGCTGCACATTGCCCCAGGAAGGGCTGTGCCTCCTCCCTGAGCCAGGAGAAATGGGGGTCATTTTCCTAATACTGCTCAGCATTGTGCTGATGGGCAAGTAAGGACGTTTCACACAGAGGAAGTTTTCATGGAAGTTCCAAATTTATAACAATAAGAAAGGTCAAGTCAATAGGGACATTCACCTACAAATACTTTTTCCTGGGGTCTGCTTTACTGCTGCCAGACATCTCCAAGGAGCTGAGGTTTTCTCCTGGAAGCAGTGAGATGTGTGGGCAAGAGGGAGCTGAGCAGGCTACAAGAGCAAAGTCTGAAGGAAGGTCAAAGGAGCAGGATGGGATTAAGGCAAAGAAGATTATTCTGGTCCTAAGCCACCCATCGGCTACTGCTCCAAGAGCATCTCCAAACAGGAATTTCACTCAATGGCCCTAGGAAATAGTTTAAGTGGGGAGAGAAATCCACTTTGAAACCAGCTTTGATGGGGGAACTGCTCAAAGAATTAAAAAGAGCCAGCCATGGGCCGGATTAAGCACCTTCCTCCATGCCAAACCCCCGAGAGTGCTCATGCAGAAAAAGGACCTTCAGCAGAGCTGCTGCAAAGCCACAGCCAGGCCAGAAGGTGACATTTTAATGGAGCTCTTAAGAGAATTACAGGAATCCCACCTCCCCACTGCCTAACCTGTTTCCTACAGAATTAAACCAATTTCCTGACAGCACAAGAAGGTTGTGCAGCACCTTCCCTGCTCTTGCATTGGAGCTGGTGTTTATCCAGGAGACTTCTGGCTTCCCCCCAGGCCCTTCCAAGACCCTCTGAATTTCAGGGAGAGACAATTTGCCCATCCTGGCTGTACTGAGGAATGCTGGCAGGTGAGCAGGACGTCTGAGGCAGGCCAGAGGCATCCCAAGGCAGAGCAGCATCTGTCAGCACAGGCTAATTGACCAGCAAAAGCCTCTCACTCATCTTCATTACTGCCCCACCTACTTTCAATTTACGACAGACTTGACAAAAATGCTGCCCCCCTCAGCCATCTATCCAAGCCTCCCTCCCAGAGCAGGACACACTCCCTGGGCTGGGAGGCACCCAGTGCCCGGGGACCCGGGGTCAGCCTCTTTTGCAGAGGGCCCCTGGAGGGTTCCTGTAGATCTGTGGGCCCACCTGATGAATAACACCTTAATCAATGGCTGCTGCCTAAATGCATCCTCCCCTCGAATGCAGATCTTCCTGTTTTAAAACAAAGAGGGAAAGGTTGTCTTGGGTTTATTGTCTTCCCCCCTTTCTTGTTTCATCACTGAGAATGCTGAAATTGGATGCCTTCATTGCCCTGTAGAGTAACCACAGCTGAGACAGGAACCCTCCCTAGTCCTGCCAGATCCTCCTGGGCAGCTGCATTCCTCGGTCACAGCAATAAATAAGAGGAGTAAAAATACTTGGAATCAAGTGCAAGTGCTATAGAAGTACCTGGAGAAGCAGTCATGGAGACAGTCCATCGAGCCCAAGTTCACCTGACAGAAGAAGTGAGTTTCTTCTGCAAAGGACTATGCAAGGCTACACTCATTTATTAACAAGCAATTAGCAGAAAACCACAGAATTGGAATAGAAATATACCGGTCAGCCAGAGCAAACTCCCAGTGCTTGTGCAAGACAAGATCCCACTGTGGGCCAAAGGAAATTCAGACTGGTCAGTGCCCTACTGCAGATGAGCCCCAGGGAAGCTCCTCTTAGCACACTCATCCTGGGCAAGCAGCTGTTTTCCATCTCAAAACATTTCTGAAGGCTCCAGTCTCATCAGGGAACACTCAGCCCCTCACACAAGCCCCTCTTAAATGATCTGCCTAAAATGTGGAGGGAGCCTTTTATGCAAGTTCATCTTCTAATTATCTTCCAGTCAAAAGCATGTCTGCACTCAAGGACAAGGTGCAGAATTAATTGCTTAATGAGCTTCTGAATATATTACCTTCTCTGAAGCAGCTGCACAGGACATGCAGAAGGCATTGGAAATATGGAATCATGTACAGGGCCAGAAATTGGACTTGACATCCAAATGTTCCTTGTGGGTCTCTTCCACAGTCCAGGAGATTCTGTGATTCTGATTTTCTCTACGTGGGTGAGAACAGGCTTTAGCCCAGGTGACACCACCAGTTTTTGGGATGGAGGTAATGGCAAGATCCCTAAGTTGAGCTCAGCAGTGCAGGTGAATACATTGCCAAGCTACATCCCAATCCCAACACCTCCTTGTCTCCCCATGGGCCTTTTCTGTTCTCCACTGGGTTCATAAAGGCACAGAAGGCTTTGGTCAGGTAAGCCTGTGATCAGTGCAATCCATGGGGGATCACCTGTTGTAACAGCCCACAGGGGCAGATTTATTGTGGCATTTGGACTAACATTCCTACAGCCTGTCGAGATGTGTGAGCAAGCTCTCACATCCCATATTGCTGAGGCAGAGTCACAGAGGGCTGCTCCAGCCAGCAGCAGGGGGGTCACTGCTCTGGAATCACAGCCCGTGAGTCAAGACAGGAGAATGCAATAGTCACATACTGTGTCATTCTGTTTTATAACTGACGAAAGCCCACGGCCAAATTAGCAAAGAAATCAAGAGGTTCCTAAGAGAAGGGTCCAGCCGATGGGGCCGCACTGTGATTTCACAACTCAATGCATCCAGAGAAAAAGGAAAATGTTGCTGGCCAGAAATAACCAAAGGGGGAAGATCCCAGTGGAGGAACACTCATCGTGGTGGATGCACCCTCACTGATGCTGTAAGCAAGGGTGTGTTATCAACTCTCCCCAATGACCAGACTCACTAAGATCCCACCAAAGAGCACACAACAGCAGCTGAGGCTGGAAATGAGGAAAATTCCAAGCACATGAGCAGCATCCCTGATCACGGTCTTGTCCCTCCAGTAAGGGCTGGGGCATGCAGAGCACACCCTGCCAAGGAGGCTCCAGACAGGGAGGAGGCAGCCAGGAGACAGAGCTGGAAACTGAAGCTGCCTTTACTCTTTATCCACCTTTACTGTAAGATGGGTGAACTCAGAGCACAGGACACTGAACACAGAAGCCCACTGTGATTGTTACTGTCATCCTGACTGGTCTGTACAGATTTTTGACCCAAAAGCAGGTGACAACAGCTCATACATCACCTCTGCAGCCATCCTAATTAAATGCAGACAAGAGGAATCTGTCCCTTTTAACATCAAAACAGGGCAAGTTGGGCACTGCTCAGAGGCTGGTAGAGTATGAATACTGGAGAAGAGGTTTAGACTGGGCATCAGGAAAAGGTTCGTTCCCCAGAGGGTGGTCAGGCACTGAACAGGCTCACCAGGGAATGGTCATGGCCCCTTGGCTGCCAGAGCTCCAGCAGTGTTTAGACAATGCTCTCAGGCACAGGGTGGGATTGTTGGCGTGTCCTGTACACAGCCACAAGTTGAACTTGATCTTTGCAAGTCCCTTCAGCTCCAGATATTCTGTGATTCCATGACCCCCATCTGCCCTGCTGCCCACAGTGCCCTCTGCACAGGGCTCAGCACAGTCCCCATGTGCTCCTGACCTGCACAGCTGGGCCCATTCCGACACCTCAGCCCTGGCTCCCAACCACACACCCCACACGAGTGTTGGGGAGGTGCTGTTCCCCTCACTGTCTCATCTCTGAGCAAGGGGGAAGGGCCATACTAATTTATGTCTGGCCAAGCCCCATACATACATCTCCTTTCCCTAAGGGAGTCTGCTCTCATATTTAACCTCTTCACTCTGCTGGCACTGGAGGTGGATGATGCAGCTTGGAGAGGTGCAGGCACTTCCCTCTCCCCCTCCTCCTGGAATCTTCCTCTCACTTGTGGTCCTTGGGATTCACCCAACGTTTCTCAGGAAAAAAAGAGAAAAAAAAAAAAAGCAGGACCTCTAGACAAGTATGCATTTAATAAGCAGTGAGACAAATAAGCTCCAGTTATCCCAGCAGAATTACAACACCAGAGAACAATTTTCTGCATTCCTCTGAAGGTCTGAAGGAACCCAATTGCCTGCTCTCAGGCTAAATAGGTACCAGACACCAAGTGCTCCATAAGCAAACAGAGCCCCCAAAGTGCAAAAATGAAATAAGTAAAAAGCTTCACATTACATATAAACCAGCCGTTTGCACCTTGTTATTAATGGTCTCAACTATGACCTTTACACCCTGCCTTGCTCAGAGTCATGGATCTATGAGGCTTGGCACCCTCACAACAATTCCAAGACAAGGAGCAGGGAATAAACATGCCTGGCCGAGCTGGAGAGATGCAGGAAGGGAACTGGCCTGTGACAAATCTGGATGGAGAACCACCCCAGGGCCATCTCCATACGAATTTGCCCCCATAACCTCAGTGACCAAGGTGTCTGGCAGCATGAAAAGTCCCTTTGCCACATAAATACATGCATAAAAGCTACTAACAGGCATCTATTCCAAATTTCAGAAATTAAGGGCTCCCAGCATGGTAAATATCTGTCAGAGATTATTCCCCAGAATTCTGATGTGATTTATAGCCCACATGAACCAGGGTTGCAATGAACAGACCTTGTTACTCTGAAATATTTATTAGTCTAAACTGCCTCACCTCTGGTGTAAGTTTTATTATCCTAACAGTGCCAATAGCCAGTGGAAAGTTCTCCTCTAGCACCCACTGTACCATCATGGTACACTGTATTGAAATGCTCCTACTTCAGTAGCTACATGAAATCAAATAGCCATGCATGTAAGCATCAAACACCTCAAGTCAGACAACATTAGGAAGCTGTTTCAGTAACGTGTTAAATCACATTTGTGTCATCTCTGCAGATGCACATGCAATAAACTCCTGATTCACAAAGATCTTTAGACACTTTTCATTAAAGTCAGTGGTAAGACAGGGCAAATTCACACAGGAATTCAGTTGCTTAATTCCTTCACAAACAATAGTTCTACTGTGATAACACTTCCCCCTTGCCTACCCTTCCTGTCCTTTTTGGAAAATACTCCTGGAGGAGTCAGAGGTTGGCAGGAAGAAATGCAGCTACATTCTCTTCCTGGACCTCCTGATCACAAACTAACCTGTCCTGACATGGTGAGACACTGTGAGCACCCAAAACTACCCAACAAACTAAACTCAACTCAAACTCAAACTCTGCCTAAATGATCAAAGAGCCTATAATTATCCTGTTTTACAAATACACAGATCCAGATATAAAAATAAATGCTGATCTTCAAGATTTGACTTTCATTGGCTACTCTGAATGAACTGAAAATGTAAGGAGTCTGTTAATGCCACATAAAGCCTTGTGAAAAAGCTACTGCCATCCCAATGGCTGTCAAGTCACCACAGTTCTTGTTACAAGGAAGTTACATCAATATTCATCTTGTCCTGAGTCATAACTGTAATTTTTTATGTATACATACCTATAAATAGATATGTGTATATGTACACAGAGACAACATAACTGATATGGCATTACTAGGGTGTGGGTCAGGTGTAAGCCCCTGCTCCCAAGTGGCAAAGGAACACTTCCCAAAAGCATGGACAATCCTGCTGGAAAACCAAAGCACTCCTTCCTCAAGAACTGCTGGCACTTCTAGAGACAGGAAGATTTTCATTACACAGCCTGCTGCCAGCTCTCCTTTCAGAACGAGCCCATCCCCTTTCTGTTACTGTTATGTCAGGGGAGGACAGTGAGAGAAAGCAGCTCTTGGGATGATACATGGGAGGCAGAGCTTCATTTATAACCCCACACAACTGCTGGAAAAGGTTCAACTTTAAAAAGCATTAGCCTGGTTACCTTATGGGCCCCTGCAGATCATGAAGTGAAATCACATGAACACAACAGGCCTATTAATCACCACAGTGATTCCAAAGTGAGAAACAGCCCCAATGACCAACTGGAAAGAAAGTTGAGAAAATTACATTCTAGTAGTTAGGCAAGTCTAAAAACACTGGTGGTATCTTTCTGTAGGGCTTCCCTTTTGATTTCCTGATGAATTCAAATAGTTAACCTGGATTTAAGTCCAGCCAACAGAAATATATAGTGGAGAGCAAACAATGGCATTTCTACCTAAACAACTGTGTTTCCCTTCAGTTACAAACAAACTACACTTACATGATACGCAGAGATGACTTTCTGTTCTTCACAGAACTTGGTTTACAAGGTAAAGGAGGATTTAAAAATAAGGAAAAAAAATGACGAATTCTTCTTCTTCTGTGTAAGGGGGTATTTTAAATCAATTCAAATCACTTGTAATTGACTGATGTAAGGATTGTTTCAGAGAATACAGTAGGCTACAGCAAGCTTCTTCCATCCAGGATTCAGAAACTGGATTAATTTACACCACCTTTGGAAGAAGCCATCAATGTCACACTCAAAGATAACGGAGATCAAACATGTAAAATGTCCCCAGTTCTTAGTGGCAAGGATACGTGCTTATCTGCAAAAAGTAAGATGATGGGCTTTCATGTGCTCAGAATTAGCATTTATCCACAAGCCTGTGCTATTTCTTCACTTCCCCTTCTAAGCAGCCTGGGCTGACATGACTTTGCTTCCCCAATGCCAAGCAGCAGACCTGGGAAAAAGACTTTTGCTCTAACGGGAGAGTGGAAATGGAAGTCACACCAGTTACCTAAAACCACGTGGCTGCCACAGCCATCTCTTCACCTCTGCAGTAAACAAACCCTCAGGGCTGGTCTGTATGTGAAGCAAATCCTTTGACCAGTTTTCCACATCTCCACTCTCTTAAAGTCTTCACATCAACAGTGACACTACTACGGACTAACACTTGAAAGTTCAGGTCTCCCAAGAGACTGCCATACAGATACCACAACACTTTGGGCAGTTTCAGAAGCCATCCTGTCTTTCAAAATGCTTTGTCTTGAAGAATAAAAGATGCACAATTAAACCTAAAGAAGTTACATGAAATAGAGGAGTTTACCATCTCCTTGAGTAATGAAAGCTCACAAGACAGAGAAGAAACAAATCTTTGTTTGCACATTATAATCTATATTAAACAGACACTTAAGAAGTCAACAAATTCAATGTGTTAAGTAGCAACCTTTTAATAAAGAAAGCTGAGCCATACTTTGCTGTTAACAAATATTTTGAAAAAGGCTTATAAAATTAAATCTAAGCCAAGTATCCGGTGCATCTGCAGCTGAGAAGGAAGCATCAATACTCCAAACACCTGCTCAGTTTGTGTATTCTCCTTTCTTACAGAGGAAGTATGAGCTTCCAGTTGTCCAAGTGATTTAGAGAGCAATAAACTATTGCTCAATAAGAACTATTTTCTTAGATGATTACAGACTAAGGCCAAAGAAGAAATTCCCATGTTAAGCACCATCAACATGGAAGCCTGTCAAGGATATCAGTTTGAAGAGCCCAGATTTCTTCCTTGGCCCCCAGAGCTGGGGGTCAGCCAACCACCAGAGGCTCATGAGAATAAAATCAAACTATCATGGAAAATACACTCCAGTCACACTAGAGTCAGCTGATGCCAGGGGCTGGACAGCAGCAGGTCCTTAATGTGCTCCACAGTGAAGATGAAGGGTGAAAGAAGAGTCCCAAAGCACTGGAAGAAACAGAACACAACAATAAATCAGCTCAGTTTCCAAACCAACTTCCTTCTACAGACTCAAGGTACGAACAAAAACCACCCTGCGTCTTTCCCTCGGGGCAATAGAATTCCAATCCCTTCACTGCTAATGCCATGAAAGAGGCTTGTTGTAAACATCAGAAATTAATGAAGACACACAGAAGAAGAAAAACCCTCTGGAAGGCCCAGTTCCAGCCTTTCCCACTCACCCCTGGCAGAGTCCATTCAGCTGGAGGCCAGAACACTGGGAGCACTCACCGGCCACAGCACCCGCAGCACCTGGGCAAAGCAGGTTAGAAAAGAGGGTTAGGATGGCATTCCTCCACACCACAACTCCTCCAGCTGCTCAGCACTGTGCCTTCAGGGCTAAACACACTAGGGAGGGGAGGACAGTGGGTTTCAGAGAATCACAGAACCATTTAGGTTGGAAGGGACTTAAAGATCACCTCATTTTTTCAATATTCAGGCACAGATTATTTACAGGTCACCAACTCAAACTGAACAGCCCATCCACCACGACCAGCCTGTGCTTCCAGACGGGATCCATATTCTAGATGCCATCTAAACAGTTCCAGAAGTAAGATTAGGCTAAAACAAATTCTGCAAACTCTCCTGCACCTTCTCAACCCATCCCCCAGATATTCCACTGGCACTCAGGTTATCCTTGTGCAAACCCTCATTTCATGAATTAGCAACAACAGGACTCATTTACTTTGAAAGTTTTACTTTGGCCCTCCTGGCTTCTATCATAACCTCAAATATTACATTAAAAAGGCTTTTAAAACATAACATTCACAGCGGTGAACGAGCTGTAGGAGCTTTTCCCTGCAGTGGGCTTCTTCCCTGCCTGTTTGCGTGTGGCACCTTCCCATTAAGTGCATGAGTTAAGATGTAGATTAGCAAGGCAAGAAACCTTTGCCCTTGGCATCGACACTCAGCTCTGACAGGAAACTTCAGGCTTTTTTTACCCTACCAAGTGTAGAGCCACTCATTATACACTGGCAGGGAAGTGCACATCTCCAAACTATACACATTTTCTCTTAGATAAGCAAAAGACTCAAGTGTTTATAAATATGAAAAGTTCAGCAGCTGGCTAAAAAGTTAATTCGCCAGTCTCACTTAATGAGCTTTGGGGAAAGTGGTAGGGGGATTTGTTCTTAAAGTAAAGCAGAGTGTCACAGAAAGCAGAACTTGCCAGACACAGCTCTGCTTTGCCCTATTTTCTGTCCCTAGATGGCTGCCACGGACAAAATAGCAAGGAATCCTCCAACAGGGAGCTAGGGAACAGCCAGAATAAAAAATGTTTTCTCCTAATCTTACAATCATAAAAATTAGCCAATTTTTAATTTAAGTCCCATGACTTCTTTCTTCACTGTGAAAGTATCAAACAATCCATATAAAACCACATTGGAACAGGGACAGTCTTAGGATTTTGTCCAATTCCCTGAAAAAGAAAGCTGTTTTCAGTAGGATACAGCAGGAACACTGCTCCATTATTTTTTCAGTACTTTAGTAATAATTTACATTGGTCTATTCCAGTAATGTAAGGTTCCGATGTAAAAAATGGGATTGATCTGCTTGGAATTGCCAATCTGTATCACTGGTGTTCCTGCAGACTTCTTGGTGTCCTCGTGTTACAGAAGGAACTGTGCAACCTCACTTTTGCAAGATGATACACATCCACTCAGTCCTCCATCTATGCAATTATTAAAAAATAAAAATTCACACTGAATGCAAAAACAATCAGACCCTTTTGTCTGCAATTTTGACAGAAGTTGTTTTACCTAGCAGTGTTTTTTCAGCTTGTTCAGAGAGCTGTTCACATCATCATCAGTTGCGTACCTTCCTCCCTTCCATCACTTACTGTGAAGAATCTAAACAGTAACTACTTCAGAAACAGAGCTGTCTGATGATCAAGAACAGTGTGATGCTCCAAGAGATCAGGAATCTGAATGAAACAAACAGCAAGGCCAGGGAGCAGCTGCACTGGTACTGCAGCTCCTGTGGATCCTCTACCACTGCCGGTTCCACTGTCCTCACCAGCATTAATTCATGCAGTTACCATGGAATCACAGAATAGTTTGGGTCAGAAGGAACCTTAAAGATCATCTAATTTCAACACTCTGTCAAGGGCAGGGACACCTTCCGCGATCCCAGGTCACTCCAAGCCCCATCCAACCTGGCCTTGGACACTCCAGGGATTTGGCACCCACAGCTTCTCTGGGCACCTTCATGGGCTCTAACTGCATCAGCAAATGCCCAACATTGTGCCAGCAGCAGTCCCCGACCCCTGCAGACCCCCCGAGCTGTGGGGGACCCCCGAAATCCGCGTGGCGCCGGTTCCTGGGCGGGAGCAGCCCCGGCAGCCGGTGCCGGCGCTCGGCTGATGCTCCATCCCTCTGTGTACATTGGAACCAGCAAACTCTTCCTTGTGATTTTTGGCCACTTGGAATATTTTTAGCAATTTGCCAAGGTTTACCCCGTGATTTATTATGGAGGAAACAAACTCAAGCACTAACAAATGAAAATATGTAAACTCAGACTTTTCAAGTCAATAGAAAGGTATTCAACTTCTTAAGCCCCTTCTGAGGCGTTCAGCTCACTGTGGATTCAACTGCTGGAAAAACAGTTTGATTAAGAAGTAACTGAAATGTAATCTAAGGAGTCACTGCTTGGAGATTTATAGTGAAAATTTCCATATACACAATATTTTCCAATTGCCATTCCTAAAACTGTGTTCTAGGTTTCTTGGAAATCAAGAGTTGGAAATACATTTTGCATTGCTTTTATCTATAGCCAAAGCACTCCAGATATACCAGCTAGAACTTTATTATCTCAAAGTAATACATTTAATAAATTAAAAAACAGTAAGATGAAAAAATACTTGAAGCAATAAAATACGTATGAAAAAATAATTTTAAAAGCTTAAAGCACTGAAATTACTTGAAGATATAATGCTCAATATAGCAAATAATAATTGCTTTATTACAGTATGCTTGAGTGGAAAGGCTGGTATCATTAAACAGAAGATAATCTTCCATTTTTGGTATGAAAATTCAAATAGATGCTACTATTACAGACCTCCAGAAAACAAGTGAGTATGTATAAAGTGTTAGCAGCCATCACAGCATTATCTGTAGCTAAACTATTGAAGCAATCTATTAACTAAAACACAGAATCACAGAATCATAGAATGGTTTGGGTTGGAAGGGACGGTAAAAGTCATCTAGTTACAGCACCCCTGTTGTGAGCAATAAAACCAGAAATGTTACTTTGATGTTGAGTATCAGTTTCTTACAAATTTTCTGAATCCCTCTGAAAACATCAGGAATGGAATCATGAGTACAATCATGTAATAAGTAAAATAGGGAAGAATTTTTATCATTAGAGTATTATTGAGAGCCAACATTAATTGTAGCTAAAATAGCAGAATACTGGAAGTTGGTATTTCCTTCTCAGCTGTCAATCTCGAGAGAGTAATACAGAATTCCCTTCTTGCCTGATGATCTTAGTACACAATTTCAACTTTTGCTGATAATAAACTGCCAGAGAGTGTCAAGGGTCCCTTTGTCTGTGCCTGCTGCCACTGATTTGGCTGGGGGAATGCTGTGGCAATGCACACTCTTCTTGATCACCTATTTTTTCAGCTGAACAGACACTATCCATCTTTTCCTAAAGAAAATAAACAGAATAAACACACTGCCTAATGACTAAACCCTGGGAGGTTTTTCTCCACACTTGGACATGTCACTGGACATCCCAACTGCAAAGCCAACTCAATCGTACAAAGTCTTGTCTTTTTTTTCATTCAAGAAACTCAGCAGAGAGAACTTCACCAAGCAATTCTTTGTTAGCATAACATTTGACCTGGTATCTCTTTGGAAATCATACAACTTTGCTAATGCAGCCCTTACAGAATTAATCAAGCAGATAGTTAAGCCCTAGTTACTATGAATCCAGCCAATTATGAGCAGCACTGAAATTTGTCACTGGCATGTTCAACTGCATTTTCCAGCATAAAGATCAACACCACTGTGTGGAAATGAGGCCCCACTCTCAGACCTGCATGACTTGGACACTAGACTGGGCTCACTAGTAAAGCCAACACTTTTAGGAACAAAGTATTCTTATAAAAGAAGGGCTTTCCTCCTGGGTCTCCATTACCTGTTGCATTAAACCAGCCAGGATGCAAAAGTCTTTTACCCTCTATTTTGATTAGCAAAGCCAGAATAAATGATTCCCTTAAGAGTTCAGAGCTCTCTGCTCTACTGCATGAGATCCACAGTTCAATAAAGGCCAAATTTACTGCCTGGAGTTGTTTGAGAAGCTGCCTATGCACTTTGTCAGCTTCCAGAATCCAGGGAAAGATGACAAGGTTACAGACAGCAGATGCTAACAAATAAGTAAGGGAAAGAAACCCTAAAAAGAGCAGGGCAGAGAGGGAGAAAAGAGATGGGCGCAGAAGGCACCCACAGGAACATGCATATTTAAGATTCATTTAAAGCATCACAATTATTACCAGTGAGTCCCACTTCTATCCTTGAAAAGCTACTCAAATGACAGAACTGTGGTCACTGAACACATTCTTCATCCAGTAAGTAAAACCAGATGAGATATAAAACCAGTGGCTGAGCTCCTGAAATGTTAAGTGACAGCTAAACTCAGTTCTGAACCTGGTTTGAAGTCAGCAGTTACTTTATCTATTCTCATCCATTCCATTTACATCATGCTGTGGGTTTTCAATGCTCACAGAGACCTGTTTGTTTACCTGCAGGAGAGCTGCCTTTTACTCACTTCTCAAAATCTCCAGTCAACCAATTTATTTTTGAGGGTCTCCCACTGCAGTCGTGCACTTCGACAAGGATAAAATCCATACTCACCACAGTGTTCTGTGGAAAAATTTCTCTGGTGCTGAAATGCTACTCTCTCACCATAACAGTGCAAATTAAAGCCGTGGTATGTAGTAGTAATAGTTCACCTCTTGTCAAAATAGACATTTTGCCCAAATTTCAACATGTGTTTGTCACTACTGAGATTCTTACAAAAGCAGATAAAACAATTTATGCTCCACAGGCATAAGATTGACTAGAAGCTACTTCATCCTGGACCTCAAAATTCCCAAAAACCCAGGAGATACCTTAGCAAGCCCCATGACAGAGACAGTACTTACAGCTTTTGCAAAAATGACCATCAGCTCAGGGAACTGGTGGGTGAGGAGGGCCAGCATGGCTGAAAAGGAACACAGGCCTGCTGTGAAATGGATGAAAAAGGGAAGTTCCTTCTGGGGATAAACGGAGACTTCATGAAATGCTGAAAGGAAAAAATGAAGAATGTTGGCATTTGATAATCAAGGACTGCTTTCTGAATTATTTATGGCCTTGTAACTCATTTCTGGACTTTCAGAACAAAAGACTCCTGCAGCACATCTTAGGTTCCAGTACTTGACCTTCTTAAAAATTTTTCCCATGCATCACATGCTTGTTTTCATTATTAATAGTCTTTATATATTTGTTTTTGTTATTAATATTCTCTTCCCAGCCTTTTTTTTCACTCATGGGCTTTATTTTTGACGCATTTAATCAGGCTCAGTTTTTGGTACCTACTTTTCTAACAGGACAGAGGGAACACCTGTAAAGTTCACAGGCTGTCAAAATTACCCAAACTAAAACAATTCAGGTGTTTTCAACTCTCCGGAGCTCTAATCCTGTTACCTGATAAGAACAACACACCTCCACACCCCATAAGAAGCTGAGCAAGTACAAAACGACCAGCATGTTGTATACACATATATTTCTTAGTACTTCTTGAAGATTTCTGGTTGTAGACTACAGTAAATCTGTTCAGAGCAGCTGACAGAGCAGACCTCAAAGAAAACAGCACCAGGACCGGGTTATAAATTCTGTACATAGCAGCTCCTTGCAATTTCCAATCTCTGGTAACAAAATCCAAAGCAGGTGATTAGCCAGGCTAAGGGTGGCATGTGGAGCTTTCAGCACTCACAGCACTACTACTGGTCACTCGTCGAGGACCTGCTGGGTGAATTTGCAATTACTGGCTCTGGATACCTGCAGCTCTGATTTCTGTCCAATGATTTGAAGATTTTTAAATTAAGAAAAAAATAGCTTCTATAGACATAAGTAATTATAAAAGGACTGCCCTTCTTGACAAGCTGTTTTTAAAATCTAACAAAAACATAAAATTATAAATGAGCCTTTTTTTGTAAAACAAGAAAACACAACTGTATTCTTTCTTAAACTGAAGTCCATGGAGGAAAAAGACACTTTACCCTCCCAGTTACTGCTTCTGAATGCTAGCACATTAAAGCACCATTAGAAGAGTAAACCCAGCAAAGTGCCTTGTGCTCTTGCAACTCATTAATGGCAAAGCGCTCAGGGTTTGTTTTGGTTTTAATGATAGATTTTGGAGCACAATTAAGTAGGATATTTGGAGATCCATGTCTAACATCCATAAGAGATGTTAATGGTACCCAGAGATCCCTACTATATAGAAGCTCACCTCATTTCTAAAACATGGAGCAATATAATTTAGGAAAGTGTTTAAAAAATAGGAACTAATTCTTTTTGCAGTAGCTTTTCCTACACTGGGAAATTAAAACCAAATTCAAAATAGGTAAAGACAACTAAAGCTAATTCTATACGTTCACAGACGTTTGAGAAGAGTTACTCATCAGACCAATCCAGGTTTTTCAAATCATTGACTTGGTCAACATTATTTTAAATAGATAAATTTTTGTTAAATTAGGTGTCAAGATTTCTTGAGGAAGTACTGCAGTAAAAGTGTTAAGATGATTTTATTTATAGGTAGTTTTATATTTAAAACATAACAGGAATGCGTGAGTGATCCTGTTGAAATATCTGCATGTGTTGGTGTTTAATTGTGCTGGGAAGTCTACAATTTAGGGTTAGTTGCTAACCAAGGAATTCCTTGTGCAATATCCTGCATAAGTGAGAAATGAGTAATTTAAAGCAGTCTGGGGGCAAATTTAAATTACACATTTTAAATATAACTTCAGGCTTTTAAATAGAAACACGTCTGTGCAGTTTTCCTTTCCACAGCTGTGGTCTCTGTAGGGCTGCTGGTGCTTTTGCAGTAGCCCTTTCCAGTCCCTGGGAAACTGTGTTTCTTCAAGATATAGAAGTTCAGCGCCAAAGGAATTCAATTAAGATGTATAATTAACAGCTCGATTCTAATCTAAATTAATGCTATTTTCCTAAATATCGTGAGTACAGGCAGTAATGATATAGTTTATTTGTCTTGCCCAAAGGAAAAAACATGTAGCCTCATAATTGCAGAAAGTAACCTTGAAGCAAAGAGCAGTTGAATAAGCCCTACTTTTCAGTATCAAATGTTAGTATAAATCCATAGAAACACATGTATAAAAAGTTCCAGGAGACAGCCAGCAGATAAATAGACCACTGAATTAACAACAGAAAGTAATCCACGCTCTATGAAGCTACAGATTAACCCAAGATTCTCTGTAAGATCATAGACAGGTTTTACTGGATACCCAATGCAGGACTGGAACCATGGATTGATTCCTTGCTACAACAGCAGTCAAATCCATGAATTCTTTTAAAAACAATTTTTAACAAATGGTCAACTTTGTTGTTCTCAAAGTTAGCCAGACTCAGTCTGAATGTACCACACACAGATTTCATCTCTGAAGGACTCAGGCTATTACAGTATCAAGCTGACATTTACCACACACACACATCAAGTGCTTCAGGATCTGTTGGGAGGGACATCAACAAACAGCTGAACTCCCTTCACAGGAAGCTCAAACTAAAAAAATCACAGTAAGGTAAATACAGAATACCACAAACTGAATATGTCCTTAGCCTGTGTTTTATTATCATTACTGCTTAGAAACCACTTACTTGGCAACAGTTCTCTGTCTGCTGTTTCTGTGCAGCTTGGGTAGGGATAGAAAAGATGTCCTTTCTCTAACGGGTATGGGATCATCCTAAAGGCTGCAAAAAGGGTGAGTGACATTAGACCTGTACCTGATCAGGCAACCACCTTCTCAAAGAGAACCAATCATGTCTGAGGGGGGTAAAGGCAGAGAGACTAGTCTACTGTACAGAGAAAAATAAAAGGAGATACTTACTGCCTTCCCATGTGCAGTGCAGCAGATTTAGAGCCCCTTCTATCCTTTTCCAGTGCTGCAGGTGAAAAAAAGCATATGCTACTGCCTCACTGTCCCCTCGCTTCAGAATGTGCTCTGGAGGCAGCACGAGGCTTTTCATTTCTAGCAAATACTGAAAGGAAAAATGGAAAGCACACCTGGTTACATGGAACGTTCCAAAACCTTTCATTGTGAAACATAAATGATCATTTTAGGCATAACTGAGCGTAGAAGGGACCAGCTTCTACCACACAGCAGCCAGGCTGCAATAAGTGGGAAATGAAAACCAACAAAACACGCTCCTGTGTACATGACTCTTAAATTAGGCTTTCACACACAGACAAAAAAAAAAAAAAAAGAAAAAACATACAGCTTCAGTAAGACAAAATAAAAATACATTCTTGTGGAACGAACATTAAGGATAATGCTGCAGGTGCAACACCAATGAGGGACAAATTTAGGCTGGTATAAAACCCCAAACCAAAGGTATTTTTGCTCATTACTTCATCACTGAAAGCTTCAGTGTAGGCAGTTGAGGACTTGTTAGCTCTGAAGTATGAGCAGCAAACCTGAAAGTGTCAAGTGTGCTAACCAAAAGAAGAATAATAAACCAAACCCAGGAAAATCTTCTTTTATTGCGGTCTTACTGGGTTACCACAAAGTATCTTTGATTTCACATGTTTCAATTTCAGCCCTCTCCCTCCATCAGCAGAAAATCTGATGCTCAGAGGGGTCAAAGAACACAAGGATTAATCATTTCCTATTTCTTTGCAACACAACATGAAATTTTTTTAAATGTACCACATTTTCTCATGGTACATTAAAAAAGTCAGGTATTCATTTGAACTTTAGAGATGACTACTTTATACAAGAATGAAATGACAGTTTCAGCTCTAGTATTTACCTGTGAGCTGTCCTCTCCTACCATATAGTGTCTCATAAAATAACAGCCAAAGTTAATCCACATCTTTGATCAATGTAGCTGGCAATTCCTTGGAGTGTCCCCCAAAGTGTAAGAATGCAGCTAACTCACCGATTTATTTCAGCAGATGCCACAAACCATGAGATTATTTACTAATCCAGTTTGAGGACTTAACTTTTCCCATTCAGACTCTTCAAGGAATGTAGGAGGGGTTGTGCCCCAGCCAAATAAAGCACATTTGCTGCCTGGCTAGGTTCTTCTCTCAGTGCCTTGGGCCTGCACTCTGGAGGGTAATATTCTTGCTAATCCTCTCTAATCCTCTTCAATTTTTTTTTTTTTTTAACACAGTAAAGGATCACTCACACAGCGCTGCTGTGGGAAAACGGTCTCAAATATCTGACCCCTGACCTGACTCCTCATGCTCTCCCCAGTGCCCACTTTTCCATTATGCTAACTGGGAATATAAATCCAGC
Source organism: Trochalopteron elliotii (assembly GCA_024734555.1). NCBI lineage: Eukaryota > Metazoa > Chordata > Aves > Passeriformes > Leiothrichidae > Trochalopteron > Trochalopteron elliotii. The sequence continues at coordinate 266,923 of JANPWX010000610.1, read as the reverse complement.
AGTAGTGGTGAAGCCCCACTGCAAGTATTGCCACAACACACCAATGCTCAACTCCAGGCTTTGCCCCTCTCTGAGCCTATGTTACCACATAAACAGAAAAATTCCAGTCTGGCAGGTATTCATGTTCATGTTTAAGCATAAAGCAGGCAAGGTGTCAGTGCTGAAGGTATCTCAGTACTGAACTGAAGGTTTTGAAGTCTTTATACACAATAAAAATCTCTAAGATATTCAGAAAATGCCTGCAAAAGATTGTTTCATAAAATACCAAAATGCAGTTACAGATTTCTAATTTGAAATGGTTTAAGAGGACCACTTTTCTAGCTGGTTCTAGCTCTCCAAACAAACCCCAGCCTTGTAAAAGCAGAACAAAGAGAACAAACCTTATTTTATTTTCCTTATGCAAAATGTTACGTACAAAGACAATCACTTTCATCAGATGTGCAAACAGAGATTTCCTGCTTTACATACTCATTTTTAGTCTATGGGACAGAACAGAGTGGAAATTCAAAGACGAGATTTTCTTCCCCCTCTGTGATCCACTGGGCAAGTTGCTTCACTCTTCTGCCCTTATTCATTTGTTTGCTTTGACCATGAACATTTCAGAGTTTTAAACAGCCTGCACCAGTAAAATTCTGCTCTGTCATCGAACCAGTTGGTGCCTCAAGGCAATGTTGTAGTAAGAGCCCATGAAGAACAGATAGATGTACAATTAGAAGAGAAAATCAAATTACTGAAACCTGGAATCAGTTTCTGAATTTGTGTGCAGAACTACAGACCGTATTTTAACGACAGCCTGTTTGAAATGATCTCTTAACTTCTTTAAAAAGGTATATGAGGCTCCAGAAACAACTGGAGGACACCCAAAACAAAAGAACTTTTAGATAATGATAATGCATTATAATCTTCTGCCCCTAAAGGCAGAGGCTAAAGAAAAATCTGTCTGAGACTGTCTGAAATGAACTTGCTAGGCTCTTGATCAGTCATGCAAACAAGCAGCAATTTCTGCCAGCAATTAGCTCCTGAGTGCACATTCTATTGGACTGGACAGGCAGACAGGACGGGGCGGCCGGATCATTCCAGCCTCCCCAGCAGCAGCCACTGGGGCTCCAGCATCATTTCCAGAGGATTAGACCCTGCACTGAGCCAACCTCCTGCTTCAAGGTCTCCTGCTGAAAGCATCACTGGTACAGTAAAAAGAGATGCAAGATGTTATTTTCACCCAGCGCTCTGTGGAATCTGTGTTTTGATGCCAGACATGAAATTACAGCCTGTGGTGATACAGACTCCTAATCTTGTTTACACGTGGATGAAGAAAATAAGTGACTGCAGATCTTTCAATAACCATGGAGCCATGGTTGAAAGCCCAGCAGAATAAAGGGGTTTGGAATACTAGAGTGATTATTGTTTGGAGAACTTAATTGGCTTCAGGGACTTGGAAGCAGGGTGCTGGAATGAGATATCCTTAGCATCCCTTCCAACACAAATCATCCCGTGATTATTTTATGACTTTAAATATCTAAATTTATATTTATTAATGTCCACCCTTACTGAGAGTAAAGCATCTTCAGTAATACATTACTGGATTTTCCAATGAGTTAGAAAAGTCCAAGTTTAAATTTTTGTGCAAAAAACCCTTTTAAACACCAGATATTATATAAAAAAAAATCTGGCCACATAACATTTATGATATAAATACTAACTTTTTAATAACTCCATGGCGGGAGTTATAACCAAATCCAAGAAACTATGTGGCTAGAAAGGTTCCAATAACAAAATTATATTATAATACGGTATTTTTCAGAATACATTACAAGTGGTCCAATAGGAACTAAAATACTCTTACCTTTGGAACATGAGGGTTAAATTCCACAGCCCTGTGAATTGCTTCCACAGCATTAATTTCTGCTGTACTAAGCCCTCTCTTGGAGGCAGTTTCTGGGGAGAACCTGAGGGGAAAAACCCACCTTGAACTAAAGTAATAAATAATAAATGCTAACCAGGTGTTTATTTGCACTGCAAGCTTGGAGTTCATTAAAAATTGGCTGATTTATAAAGAAAGATAAACAAACCCTTCTAAAAGAAAAATGTTCATGTGAAGTCAGGTATCTTACTGTTATCCATGCCCATATGACATGGAAATTCATGTCAGTCATGTCAGGTGAGTGCCCTGAATTTCAGCTCCCTGTTACAGCATCACCTGCTGGGAGGTGGGGCTGGCTCAGACCCCAGTGAAACATCAGCATCAACCACCACAAATATCCTGCACCCACCCCAAAAAACACATCCCAAGCAAAACACTGAAAACAGAATTTACACAAAAGCACTTGGCCAATACATGGGCTTGTGAAAAAAATCCCCACCTGTACTAACTTTATGGATGCTTAAAAATAGTTTTAAATTGTGTTTTATTACACACACAAATGTATGTGTATATATAAATACACTCAACTTGCTCTTAGAAATGTAACTGCTACATATCTAGGCATAACCAGGGATGTAAAAAAAGACTAAAAAATTAAAATAATCCTTGAATTAAAGCAAAAATTTCCTTACAGATCAAAAGTAATTTTAAAACGTAACAGATTTAGACCTTTTTCCTTCATATTTTACATCAGATTAGCAACAAACTGTTGTTTTCACACACGTCCTTGCTTACCTTTCTGAAACAGCTCTGGCTTTTAGCAGAGCTGCTGTGTAACATATTGCTGCTGATTTGGGAAGACTGATATCTGTAATAAAATAAAACAATTATTTATTAAAGCTGTAAGATTCTAAGGCAATACAAACATTTTAAACCCACATCCTTAGAGTTAAAGATTTTTCCTTGGGTATGGGAGACAATGAATGTAACATCTGGAACATTTCACCTATGATTAGAAACTCTGAATTTCTTTGCACAGTCACCAGTCAGTCTCAGATTGAAAATTCAAAGTTGTATTTAGGAAATCAAAGTAATTTTTTGTTTCTAAATGTACCAACACACTGAAACTGAATCCAAAAAGAAATGCACATATAAATACACTTAAGAACAGAATGTATTTCCCGTATTAATCCACAAAGACTTAAAGTAAACTTCTAATCTTTACTTAATTTTGCAACTGCACATTAACACAGTTTTATACAATGCTGAGAGACTGACCAGAAGCTGATCACAAAAAGTTACATTACAGACAGGTAGATGAATTTTAACAAAAATGTGATTTCCATTCTTCTGCAGTTCCACAGGGGAAAATTCTATTAGTTGCAGCTTTGTAGAATATCTGAAGCCAAGTCTGAGCTGACAATTACAGATTAGAAGGTTAGCACTCCACAGTGTAAGTTTACCTTAAAAGCAGACAAAGTCTGGGGTCTAATTCCCAAGTACCATGTTGTGTATAGTCAGATGGTTCTTGCTTTTTTTGTAAATCCCATCCTGGGCCTGTCCATCACTTACTGCAAGTCTGGCTGCTGTGTCAAGCAAAACACAGGGGTGCTGCAGGGAGTTTGAAGCTTGTACTCATTTTTCCAGATGCTCAGAAAAAAGTCAGCAATGCTTTCTTAACAAAGTGTCACAATTCCTGGTATTACCAGAAAGAAGCATTGGGCAAAGTGCAAATCGTTTTCAGAAATTAAAAAGAATCCACCCAGAAGAGGATCAAGGAATAGGAGCAGGGTGCTAGGCTGGCCATGTACAAGTGACACAGGATTTGGGGAAAAACATCATAGCTTTGATTCCCTGAGGCAATGAACAATTGACATAAGAGAGAACTCAACAACTTCTGAGAATAACTGTCATAAAATACTGCTACATCCCTCCATTCCAAAGGTGATTTAAGGTCCTGCTTTGACAGACATCCCTTGCCCACCTCACTTATACTCTTATTCAAAAACATCCAAATTTTCCAACAGGCATCACTTACCATCATACTTGGCTAAAACTGCCTGGACATCTGCATAAGCCTGTAACTCCAGAAGGGCCTCTAGGAGGTTTTCATGGATATTCAGCATACTGAGAAGTGGAAATTCTTTCATCAACTGCAAATCAGTAAAGAGAAATAAATTACATATAGCATCGCAGTTGAATCACTGAAATAATTAACAGAAATCAGTACAATAATCGAGGATTTTTTAATGTTCTCTTGTCTCAGAGTGTAAGAAACTGGCATGGAGGCAGCATGGAAAGAACAGCATCCAGTCATGATGTGCAAATCTCATGGGAAAATAATTCAATTAGATTAATTATGGTGCCTAAAAATGAACTTAAAACCATTAATTAGGACAATGTGACTGAAAACAATGGTTAACTCAGGGTATTTTTTCCTTTTACTTACATCTCTCATCATTTTTACTGCTTCTCGTATTCTCCCAAGTTTCCTGGCACACATAGCTAGTCTCCTTTTCACATACACCAATACATTGGTGTCTCTTCCTGATTACAAAGACAAAAAAATATTAGTCTACCCGTTTCAATCCTTACCTCTCCTAATTACAGGTTTAGTTTTATATTTCTGCTCACACAAACCCAAGAGTTCATGTGATTCCAAGTCCTTACTCAGCTGTGCTTCGTGCTGGGGGCTCTGAGAATGGCAGTTCTGAGATTTTCTGTAAATCATTTCTCCTGCTTTCAGAGCCTGCTTGAAGTATTTCTCAGCATCCACAATGGTTGTTGCTTCTTCTTCAGCCAGGAGGACATAGGCAGTAGCACAACTGAAATAAGAGAAAAACCTACTGGTTATTTTGAGGGAGGAAGTTTAGTATTTTTAGTGTTAGAAGCATTAGAAATGGGCAAGATTCTCTTATGTTTAAGACGTAAGCACTGACAATATAAAAATCTCAAAATACTGACGAGTTCAAAGGGGGAGTGTCAGGAAAAAAGAAACCTTTTCCATTTTACAGAAAAAAACCACACACACCCCTCTCATTTGGAGAAAAAGCAAAGGAATAAATTGCTACAAGAAGTTAAATTATTTTCCTTGAAACTGTAAAAATGGTCCATAATTGTCTGGAAAGGTTTTTCACTTGGTTTGCATTTTCAAAACCAGGACGTTTTACAACATTTTACGCAAAAATAACAAGACAACATAACACAGCAGGTCACAGTTGTGGGTGAAATCCCTTGGTTTATGCTACAGAATACTTTTAAATCCTTTACAGGAGTGGCATTGGTGAATTCCAAATACAGTTTTACCACAATGCCATCTCTGAAATATATTACCTTATATTCAATTAAGACCATTCCATACCTGAATAAGATTTCTCATTTGTTACTGCCACTAATACAACATTTTAAGAAAAAAAAGCAGCACAAAAGATGTTTTTAGTAGAATAGTTCAACACTTCAGGGCAATTTACAGCCCCATGTGCAATTCCCAGTCCAAAGAGTCCCCCCTTAAGCATTCAGAAATTTGCTAAAAGTGATTTATTAGACAAAGAAACTGATAATGTGCTCAGTATCCTTTCACTTAATCCTTCAGACTAGAAACACAGCAACTGAACTGATAAACTTACTCATTGTTCAACTCCAGAGCCTGATAAGCTGCTTTAATGCGGGCCTGCGGGTTCCTCTCTCGCCACGCTTTCTGCATAACTGTAAAAAACCAGGGAAAGGCTGGTGAGGGACAGGGACACCTGTGACAGACCTGGGAGCCACTGGAGGCCACTCTGGCTGCTTGGAGCCAGCTCTAATTAACATTCCCTCCCAGCCTGAAAATTCCTGTTTGCTGTACCATTGTTATAAGGAGGAACAAACAAGTGTTTTAATTTCAGCCTGTTCCTACCACAAGCATCAAATTCTTGTAAAGGCTCATTACGCCCCAAATTTAGTTTAAGAAAGCAACACCACCAGGAAGATTCCTCACTGACCATTTCAGAACTCCTACACAGACCACAGAAACAGCTTACATAACCAGGCAGATGTACAATTTCTAAATTGCTACAGATTTCTGGAAACATTTCCCAAGACTTGTTGAAAGCTTGGCAGGAGCAATTGTTAAACACAGGTTCTTGCATAGACCTGCACAGAACTTTAAATTAAGCTTTCAAACAGAACTTCAAAGAAAACAGTGATGGAGTAAGTGGTGTCTTGCACAGGTAGAGTTTTGTACTTAAATATTAAGTTGTCCAGAGTAGCTCTGGCTGCCCTGGATCCCTGGCAGTGCCCAAGGCCAGGTTGGACACTGGGGCTGGGAGCAGCCTGGGACAGTGGAAGCTGTCTCTGCCCATGGTAGGGCGTGGATGAGCTTTAAGGTTCCTTCCAACCCAAATTATTCTGGGATTCTGTTCCATGATTATTTTTAGACAACTGTCAGATCATAAAGGGTTAACAATCTCTTTTTAAATTTACAAAGCACATTTGAGTGGCATCACATGGCAAAGTCAATTCAAGATACACATTTATCAGCTTATTAGGAAGTGTTCTAGGGAACAAGTAAAAAGGGTGAAAACTATTCAGAAGTGTCTTTGAACTACAACTTGAATTCGAAATTATTTCAATGCAATGACTCTAAACCCCTCCCCACCGTGCTTCCATTTGGTAAAACTGGAAAACACAAACTGAAAACCAACTTCTAGGAGAACAACACACTCAGAGCTACCATTTTCTGTGCAGGATTATTAACCTTCACACTAAAAACCAGTTCTGAAAGAACTCCAAAACGTTCATGGAGTTCTATATCTGGCCTATCTCAAGGACGATAAGAAAACTGAAGAATCTATACATGTTTCTTTTGGAACAAAACCTGCTGCTGTCAAGCAAGAATAACGTGGAAAAATATTTGAGTTTTCTTTCGGAAACAAAATATTAGTCTTGGCTCAGCAAGCGAGACAATTCACTCCCTTTTTTTGAAATAAAAACACATCTTTCATATCAAACATGTCACAGCCAGCTGACAAGGAACACCTCCGGAATGTGACAAATTGACAATAATTCACACCCACACTGACAATAACCAGGTAAAGAACATTTTCTGCACTAAACATGTGGAACACAAGGAAAAAAGTCTGGAGACTGCACTATTCATTACTATGGTTTAAATGAGACCACATTTTGGCTGTTGAGAATACAACCCAGGTTTGCAATATCGTGTTAATTATTTGAAATGTGTGTGATGTTAAAAAATGTCAGGACCCTGACAGCACTAAAGTTGTAGAGAATGCACAACATGAAACATCTTTCCACTAAATTTCACTAAACACTAAATTTCAAGGTCAGGGGGCTTAGAGCAGCCTGGGACAGTGGAAGGTGTCCTCGCCCATGGTAGAGGGGGGAACTGGATGGGCTTTAAGGTCCCTCCCAACCCAAATTACCCTATGATCCTCTACATTCATTAAACATCTTTAGCACTTGAGAGATGCCACAGTTTCACAAAGTATTTGACAGGATAACCTGCACTACTTTGAAGTTCACTACAAACACACACTTGACACTGCCCAAACTCACACACCTTACACAGACACCAGTACCTGTGTCTGAAGGCCGAAGGGCATCCGTGTCACACGTGAAAAAGGTTTGATGATCTTGAGCAGACAAATTCATGTCGTAGTAGGTAAGAGGCTCCTTCCCAGTCACCCACATGTACCTAAAATAGCAGAAATTTCAGTAAGAGGCATTCCTAGTAATTAGCAATGATGATAACAAGGGGATATCTGATGTGCCTAGTGCAAAAAAATCTGTAATAAAAAGCTACTAACACAAAGTTTCAAGTAGTACTGCTCAATAACCTGTAAGGTTCTAAACAACTTGGGAACTGGCTTCCTAGAAAGCAGCTTTTCCCGTGAAGTAACACTAGGAGACTTACAATATAGTTTAATAAAAGAGAATTTAGATTGAGAATCACTGTTTCAGCGTCTGAATAATTTTTTTTCCTACCTGAGGCTCAAAAAGCCCTGGTGTTACAGTAATATTTTTGTTCTTAACACTGAAACTTCCAAAGCTTGGCTTGGTGCCTTTTAAACACAGAGTTGGTATCAATCACCCCTATAATCTCCCAGGCCTCCAGCTGTCTCCTGACATTACCAGTGCAAGTTCTGTGAAGAAGCCATGGGCATGCCCTCAAATAAATTTAAAAATATGCAGTGGAAAACAAGATAATTAATACCTGCTATACTCTGCCCCTCTGAAAAGATTGAGAGGATTTCTCCACACTTTGCACTCTGAGGAATAAAAAAAAAGTACCTTTTAAATTAAAAGCATGGGAAATATTACCTTGGCGTTAAAATGCAGTGATACAAAAGCAGCTGTGCTTTTGAAAGCATCTTTAATTTATTATTATGCAATCCTCATCTTCATAAACTTCTGCTATTCCATAAATACTTCTGCTCCCCAGCACTGCTTGGGGTACAAAAGCACAGGGTGGGAAGATTAAGCAGTGCATGTACATTCATGCAATATTTACCTTGCACATATTTAGAACAGTAAATAACTAATGTTACTGAAACAGTTTTAGCTAAATGTATAACAGTTCCTAAATCATACTTTTAACAATGAACCGTTTAGAGTAAAAAAACATTATTATTTAGTTTATTTTTACCACTATTAACAAACCACTTTGTAAGATGCAGGCTTTGTCCATTTTTTACAAGCCAAAGCCATGAAAAAGCCACCTCGAAGCTTAAGGAAAGCTCCTGGGACACATCAGGGATCACCTGGCATGTTCTGCCTGCTGGTCTCATTCTCCCCTGCCGAGAAAGCTGCTGGGGCTGGGGGGCTGCTCTCTGCCCCCCCGATGAGGGGCCTCAGATGGCTCACAGACACCTGCTCGATGAAAGATGTGCCGTATTTTCGGAAGTGCCACCACTCAAACACCTGCCCAGGAGAAAAAAGCACCAGAAATTTCCTTAGGTGACACCCCCCAGCAAACACCAGGGATGAAGAGTGTTCACAGCAAGTACATCCCCCTGCAAATGATCAGGGATGGAACTTCTCTCCATACAGAGCAACACCAATGATATGGTTTGGCCTGTCTTGTCATGCAGGACCACTCAGAGAACAGGAAAGAGAATGGAAAAAAACAGCAAAATTTTAGTCAAATGTTTTGTCCCTCCCTCCCCAGGTCATTAGGATAATTCATAAACCCTTTCAGAAGTGCCTGTAAAGGGAAACTGGGAACAGAAGCAAAAAAACACTATATCCTCTTTTTCTGATGAGAGTATTTCAAGCTGTAGCCCTACCTGTAGTACCAAATTTGTAGTATTCAACACAGGTGTAGTTTTTTATTTCACAAAAATAATCTAAAAGAATAAAGGATAAAACTGCCCATTAAACTGAGATGTTCTGCTAGCCAGAAAGAGAGAGGCTAACAAAGAGACAAGGCTAAGTTAACAGTAATGACAGTCATTTGGCAGAAATTTCGGACCAAAAATATTACCATCTCTTTTTGAAGCCATTAAAAACACCTGCATATCACAAGCCCTCAAGGACTACACCAAAGTGTCAGGACCAATCTGGATCCTGTGCCTGGATCAGGTATTGGTCTCTTCTCTCTGGTGACCAGTGACAGGAGCCAAGGGAGGGGCTGGAGCTGTGTCAGGGGAGGTAAACCATTCTGGCATTCTGTACAGTTATTTTCTCAGACTCATGCAGTCCCAACATACAACACATACAGCAAAAGAGCTCCAACAATACATCAGAGAAGTTCCTTCCCAGCACAAAGGCACCCTCTAGAGTCTGATATTCATTCCCTTTACTCCTCATAAAGTCATCTGAGAGGTGCTAAAGTCGTTTAAAAAAAAAAAAGAAGTGGACTACTTACAAATATCAGTCCAGATATAAAAGATGAAGTTACTGTAAGGGCAAAGTAGAATTTTGGAGTCAAAGTGCTTAAGAACACAGTCACTGTTAAGAGAAACAAAACCAAAGACTTAATAAGTAGGACTGAAAAACAAAAATAGCTTGTCTGTTAAAGAATGCTGAATATCATGCAAATATATAGTATACTACAACTCTAGTAGCTTTATAATGCTACACTGTTAGGGGAATCCTCACCACCTATTATTTTGTTTGTATCTCCCTGTGACAGTCAATTTTTTTATCCAACCAAAAAAAAAAAATCACTGTACATTTCCAAACACAGCATCTTATGGTTTCACCCACACAGTGGCTGGTGGACCACAACAATTTAATGTATTATTTCACTTTAAGACAAAATCATCCTGTTTTGATGCAAATTTATATTCAGTGCTAACATGCATTTCCCACAGACCTCTCCCTCCTGCTATCGAGAGCACAGTGCAGGGAATGCAGTTATCCAGTGGTGCTCTGAGCATGGTTTGGACTCAAACTGCACCTCAGCCCTGTCACCAGCCACCAGCACAGGCTGGGCAGGGACAGTGACAGCCAGGGCAGGGCAGGGCTCAGCCTAACAGAGCCCCAGGTGGGAGCTCGGGCAGCACTGGGGCAGAGCCTTGGCTGCTTCAGCTGCCCCAGGAGTGCCCAGTCCTCAGCCGTGTCCCCAACCCTGGGTTAGGTGACGAGTTCAGCGTGTCACTGAGCGAAGGTGGGGTGCACGACCAGCCCACAGGCACCGCTGGGACAGACTCACTGAATCGGAATATCAGTTAGTTAGGGAATGACCTCATCGAGTCTGTGACCTGCCCCCAGCTTATCAACAAGACCAGAGCACTGAATTGCAGGTTCAGTTATTCCCTGGGTACCACGAGGGATGGGGACTCCACCACCCCCCTGGGAAACCACCCTGGGACTCCACCACCTCCCATTCCAATGCCTGGCTACTTTTTCATGAAGAAATTCCCCCTGATGTCCGACCTAAACTTCCCCTGGCACAGCTGGAGGTCGTTTCCTCTTGTCCTGTCCCTGTTCCCTGGGAGCAGAGCCTAATCGCCCCTGGCTGTCCCTTCCTAACCCCAACCCAACTCTTCTTGTCAGTGAGCTGTAAAGAGCGAGCAGGGTCCCCCCTGAGCCTCCTTTCCTCTAGGCTGAGTCCCCCCAGCTCCCTCAGCCGCTGCTGGTGCCCCGGACCTTCCCCAGACCCGTTTCCTTCTCTGGACACACTCCAGCCCCCCAACGTTCCTCCTGAACGGAGGGTCCCGGACCTGGCCA
>JANPWX010000610.1:222352-250894 GCA_024734555.1 Trochalopteron elliotii | reverse complement strand
CCATCCCGCTGCTCCAGGGCGAAGCGCGGACCGATCGTCCCACACACCACAACCGGGATGCCCGGAGGCTCCGGGACGCGGCAGTCCGCCGCCGCCGTGTTCCCGGTAGCGAAAATCCTGCCCGTTCCTATGATGGGCATCACGGCGTCTGCCCGCAGCTAAGATGGCAGCGACCGCACTTCCGGTCTACGGCTGGGACAGGGCCGGGACGACCAGGACGGGGCTCCTCTAGCGTGGGCAGCCTGCTCGTCGAGTCCATCACCTCTGCTCCGCCCAAGCACATCCCACACAATGACCGGGAGCCCCGACGGCTCCGGGAGACGGCGGCTCTGTCAGTCGGTACGGCGAGAATCCGCCCGTTTCTATGATGGCGGCAGCACGGCATCTGCCCGCAGTTAATATGGCGCCAGCAGCGCTTTCGGTCCGCTGGCCGGCGCTCCCGGCATGCCCCGTGCGGGGCCGGGCACACAGCTGCCAAGATGGCGGACCTGGAGGAGCGGGTGTCGGATGAGGAGAAGGTAAAGGAAGGGGGTGGCCACCCCTCCGCTGTGGGCTTGTGCCGCTCCCCCGGGAAGGCAGTGGGTGGGGAGTGGCGAACAAGCTCGTCTGGTGCCGGTGTGCTGGGCTGTGGGTGCGTCGGGGCGGGCGGGCCCCCGAGACCACCGGGCCGCCGCCGCCTCCCGGCTGAAGGACCGGCTGTTCCTTACCAGCGCAGCACCTGCCCTCCGATCTCCTCATTGCCCTCCGATCTCCTCATTGCCTTCCGATTTCCTCGTTGCCCTCCGATCTCCTCGTTGCCCTCCGATTTCCTCGTTGCCCTCCGATTTCCTCGTTGCCCTCCNNNNTCCTCATTCCCTCCCGATATCCTCACTCCCTCGGTGCAGCTGAGGCGTCTCGGCCAGTCGTTGTGCATGAAAATGGACATGGTCTCAGACTAAACCAGGGGAGGTTTAGGCTGGACATCGGGAGGAGTTTCTTAACAGAAAGGGCGATTAGACATTGGAAGGGGCTGCTCAGGGAGGTGGTAGAGTCCCCACCCCTGGTCATGGCCAAGGAAGGAGTGGACGTGGCACCCAGTGCTCTGGTCTTGCTGACAAGGTGGGAGTCAGGCACAGGTGGATCACTTGGTGATCTCAAAGCTCTTTCCCAACCAAAATGATTTTGCTAAAATGTATTTCCTGTGCTGCCTTTCCCAAATCAGCAAAGTAACCAGCGTGTCTGGAAGGTGCTTTGCAACCTCTTCACTTCCTGAACACCCTCTGAGTGTGTTTCTGCTCACCCCAGCTGCTGACAGGAACTTTGATGTAGGTCCTACAAATTATACTTTGTGGAAAGGGCTAAGTAGGAGCAAATAGAGCCATAATTATTTTAGGAAAGGGGGAAATGAGCAGTTTGTTCCTCTTGTGTAGGAATGTGGGAAAGTTGCAGCCTGCAATTTCTCTGCCAGGTAATACACTGTTGTCTACACACAGTAGTTTGAAAATGTACTGTTACTCTTCCTTGCATCCCCGAAGTGTTACGCTTAGTGCTTGCTTTGTTCCTTAACATTCTGGAGGAGTTGTTCAACTCAAGGATCCTACAGGTCCAGGTGTTGCTTTCATTTTTCCCTTAAACTGCAATTTCAGCTTCATTTCAGTGACATCATTTGTGAAACAAGCAGAGCTTTAGAGGTGCAGTTCATCCATTAGTCAGTATTTCAGGTGATGTTGTTTGAAATAAGTATTCCAGAGCAGAATTGGCCTTTGAAACATTCAATTTCAACTAACTCCATGCCTCACACAGGCAGAGAAGGATAACCTTAAAGGAGGATCTGAAAGAGAAACATGTAGCAAATATTTACTGTAGTATCCATTTTGTGACTATTCAGATGAGTCTAGAAATTTATATATGTTATTTTTTTAAGTCTCAGTTTACCAGTACTTTAAAGTAAAGCGAAAGACCCAAAAACATCAATTAAGCAACAAAATTAATTCATTCCCTCCTCCAAGCTTCACTCCTTTATTCTCTATGGGCGTATTTTAGGTGTGAGATTCATTTCTCAGACAGGCTGGAAGAGCTGGGGGTGCCCAGTCCAGAGAAGGCTCCAGGGGGACCTCAGATCCCCTTCCAGCACCTAAAGGGGCTCCAGGAGAGCTGGGGAGCGACTGGGGACAAGGGTCTGGAGTGACAGGACACAGAGAATGGCTTCCCACTGCCAGAGGGCAGGGCTGGAGGGGATTTTGGGCAGGAATTGTTCCCTGGAGGGTGTACAGCCCCTGGCACAGGGTGCCCAGAGCAGCTGTGGCTGCCCCTGGATCCCTGGCAGTGCCCAAGGCCAGGTTGGACATTGGGGCACCCTGGGATAGTGAAAGGCGTCCCTGCCCATGGCAGGGGATGGAATGGGATGGGCTTTGAGGTCCCTTCCAACTCAACCAGTCTATGATTCTGTGATTTTCTTTTAAGTTCCTCTGAAATCTCCCCTGTTTTGCTCAAGTTCATTCTGCTGCTGTTCTGCCAGTTTAAACTAACGGCTGAGCAGCTTCCCTTCCCCTCAGACACTTTCCCCATTTTAGAAGCAGGAAGTTGATGCTGCAGAGCTGAAATGGCACCTGAAATGGCCCCAGGGGCCAGGAAGTGGGGCAGGTTGCAGAAAGTCCTGTTTTGGTGTTTCTGCAGAGGAGCGTCCTGACACCGCCCACCAAGAAACCAGCTCTGAAAACCAACAACCCTTCAAGTGCTTGACATTTCAAATTAATCACTCCCCAGCCTGTTTCCTGCACTCCTGATTTCAATAATGTGACTGAAATGTTTTGTATTTTATTGATCTGTGAGAGGCAGGGCAAGGGATAATTATCCAAGTGAACACTTTCCACTTGCAGCCTTTGCTTTGTTCAGAGCTGGGTTTGTAATAACATCTGATTGAAGTGCAGAGGCCTTTCTGTGTTGGTTTAATTTCGTTCATCCTTCCAAGGGAGAGAATTTGTGGAAGACTGTAAAAATCTCTCACATAACCATTGGGGTTTTTTTTCTGTTTGTTTGTTGTTTCTTTTCCCCATAAGGGTTTCCTTATGAGAATCCAGTGATCTAAAGTTCAGCCTACTGAAACAGTGACCCTTTTGCAAGGGTTTCATGTTCTGCAGCCACAAAATTATAATATATAATATATAATTCATTGCATACATTTATAAGATATTAAATTTTATGGCTTTTTAGAGGCCTTTTTTTGCCATGTGCTGAAGCACCTTATAAAAGAGATTCTGTTCCTCCGGGGAGTTAATTTGCAGGGTGTGTTCCAGTGCTGTCTTCCTACTAAGAGGAATGTGTTAGTGTTGGATACTTGACTGAGCTTTAACACAGTGATATTCTGATATTCTGTGCTGTGCTCACAGCTGTACTTGCTTAGAAAAGCACATGGTGTCCTTGCAGAAATCTTTCAGCCTTTTGGGGTTGAGCAAAAGTCCACTGAGGATACAGAGCAGCAGGGTCTCTCTAAACTACTGCCAGGCTCTCTTCATCACCACACAGATTTCTGATACTGAAATTTGACAATATTGTGGCAGCAATCTGTCCTAATTACAGCTCTTTAAATAGTGAAAGTTTTCAAACAGTTGAAGAGCTCTGTTTTTAGAATTGCTGTGTACTTACCAACCTAAAACCAGAAGATTAAGAGAAAATTATTTTATGTCCTGCATCGTATCAATTACACAAGTTACTGTCTTTTTAATGTTTTCTTTGTGTTGCTTAATTACTTCAGGCACAAAGAATGTATATCTATTTTTTGAAATCATTGCTTATTTGGAAGACAATCTATTTTTATCTGCAGCTCAATCCAGTTAAGGCAGAGTTGTTACTTGATCCTGTTGAAATAAGGCAATTACCTTTTGTTTGGAAAAGTGTTTATTTCTTTTCATGGCTTGCTTTAAATAATTATGTGACAAACAATACAAACAATTTCTAATTAAAACAGGGAAAACTGTTGACAGAAGTGAGTTATTTCCAGCTCCAGTGATAACTCAGGTGAAGCAGTTGGATATATAAACACAATTCTTTGTTTTGCTGCTCAAAATGAAAAGTAGAAAGTAATCAGAGTTGTAATGAGCAGTTCTGCAGTCACTTTCGATAAATGACTTGTTAGACCAGAGAGCGCATTGGTCAGCTTTGTTAGCTGGGCTTATCAGAGGAAATGGGACGTTTTTATTATTCTAAGGGAGAGGTTTCATTTTGTGACACTTCCTCTTTCATTTCTTCCAAGAGCTTTCTATTACCTTTGGTCCTATAAAAGCCATAAAAGATTTGATAATGAAAACCATAAACTCTAACTAAGTCCAAGAGAATCAATACCTGACCACCTAAATTCTAACAGTGCAAGACATGTATATTGGATTTCAGAACACGTTGCAGTTTTATTACACTTTTAGAAGAGATGGGGGATTTTTTGTCCAAATTCAGAGTTTCTGGGCATTGAAAGTTGGCCTTTCCAGTTATTGATGCCTTCATCATCACAGTTCCACGTCCCTTCATAGAATCCCAGAATGGTTTGGGTTGAAAGGGACATTGAAGATCATTCAGTTCCACCCCCTGCCATGGGCAAGGACACCTCCCACTAGACCAGGTTGCTCCAGGCCCTGTCAAGTCTTACAAGACTATTTCTATCTTGACAATGCTTGGCTAG
Source organism: Trochalopteron elliotii (assembly GCA_024734555.1). Lineage (NCBI taxonomy): Eukaryota > Metazoa > Chordata > Aves > Passeriformes > Leiothrichidae > Trochalopteron > Trochalopteron elliotii. The sequence continues at coordinate 246,243 of JANPWX010000610.1, read as the reverse complement.
ATTTCTCCCTAAATCTGCCACTTTCTGTCACTTCAGAGTTGGTTTTGTTGGTGAATTGCTTCAATGTGTATGAACTCAGTAAATTATCTTTTCTGCTGCGTTGTAGGTGCGTATAGCTGCAAAATTCATCACTCATGCACCCCCTGGAGAGTTCAATGAAGTATTCAATGGTGAGCAATTAAGGAAAAAATTACCTCTGGTGTTTTCTTCACGTTTTATCTATTATAAAAATCTAAGGCTGTGTCACACCATACTGCTTTTAAGGTTAGTGGCTAGGGAAAGCATGCAGTCCTTCCAGACTACTTCTGCTTAATGAAGTTATTTAATCATTTCAATGTTTGCATTTGTACACTTGAAAACAAAGTGCATAAATAGCAACATTTGATCAAAAAATCCAGTAACACACCTGAACCCTTTTTTCTCCAGATGTCCGGTTATTGCTTAACAATGACAATCTTCTCAGGGAAGGAGCAGCACAGTAAGTACTAAGACTTCAAACACAAGTCAAATTCTGTTTTCTTACACCCATCATTCTGTGACAAAGAAAAAACCATTCACTGTATTCAGAGCAATCTTCTGTAATTCCCTACCCCACCTAACAAAATCTATAATGAAAGGTGTGGATGGTTCTTTTTAAAAGCCCTAAATTGGAATTTGTGCTGTATAAAACTGACAGGAGGGCACTCTGCCAAAGAGTTTAACTCTGCAGCAGCAGCAATGTCTGATCATGTTGAATCATCTGATTTATAAAGTGAAGCCTGAAATTCTGATCAATCCATAGTCTAAGTTTAGAAAAAGAACTGCCCTCAAAAAAAAAGTTTTCAAAATTTGTTGTTTACTTCCACAGTTTCATCAGAAGGTGCTTAAAGGTTACATGTACAAGCTTTTGGATGCTAAGATCTGTTTCAAGCTAGGTGACAAGTCAGTCAGCAAGTCTTTACATAAAAAAATTGTTGTAGATGTTAGTCTATTCTTACCTTACATAAGAAGATTGTTGTAGATATTCATCTATTCATTTGTTTACCTTGCTGCTGTCTAAATTGTAGCTGGGGTGTTCCTGTTTTGCCTTGGCTTGCTCACATTGCCCCAGGCTACCTGCTGTTCTACTTTTGAACTCTGTATTTGCCTGGTCATCACTAAACAAACCTGCTTTTAGACCTGGGATTTGTAGCTATCTACAGTAAAAGGTATTGGAAAATCCTTTAACAGTGCTTGTGTGTATTATTTGCCCAATTAAGTTACTGTTTACTGCAATGTAATCACACATTGTACTTGTTCTTGAGTGAAAATAAATGTGCATGTGCAGCTAAAGTTCATGTTCTTTTGGTCCTCCACAGTGCATTTGCACAATACAACATGGATCAGTTCACTCCAGTGAAGATAGAAGGGTACGATGATCAGGTAAGAGGAAACTTTGTACGCCTGAGGTTTGTGTTACTGCACTGTGAAAAAGCAATAAAAATGTTGTTTCATTAGGATGTTGGCTCACAAGTCAACATCACCATCAGCTGACTCACTCATTCTGCTCACAAGGTGCCACCCCTTCTCCTTCCTCCACATATGATTATAATGACAAACTTTCTTCTATGAGAACAAAGCATAAGCAAAATATTCTCTTTACATTCTGTGTGGTACTACTTAGTAAATCAAATTCATTGTTCCTTAAAGCTTCATGCTGAAGTCACTGGAATTTTACTTAAGTGTATGAATGATTAAAGATTACTGTCTATTTAAAGCTCACTTACAAAACCTTATGTTGCTACTTGCTTACAGTTCCTACTGACAATTGATAGTAGATTCTTAATAGTTTGTTTGGTTTATTTTCTGCAATTTTAATCCATTCCCAGCTACCCTAAAAAACAAACTGTATCTTTGTTTATGCCAAGTCATTGATTTGTTGTAGTGATTGTACTTAACACCATCCAGTTTACACCAGCAAAACAAGTTGTTTCAGGGCTTTTGTAATTCTTTTTTTTAGAACAAACACCAAGTCGTAGAGAAGCCAGAAAGCTGCCTGGCCATCTGCTCTGTTCTCTGAGCCAAGCCCTGACCCAGCTTTTCTGGTGTCCCAGATATGTTCGTGAGAGGCATACATTGAGAGGGCTGTTCATAGAAATAGCTTTGATGAGAAGGTTACAGTACAGCCTGCAAAAGAAAAAACCCCACCGCAATAAAGTCAATATTTGGGAAGCCAGAGAATTAAGGTGGAAAAGAAAAAAGAAGAGAATGTGCAATGCTGCTTTGCTGTGTGCTTTAGTTGGTGTATTTTAGAAGTAGTCACATCTGTGTACCCTTCTTGCCCAGAAGTAGAGCTATTACAGCACTGAACATGGTAATAAATGGTAGATTTCAGAGTAAAAGTCTCTGTTTCCTTTAGAAATGAAGAATGAAAAAGCTAAAATAGTTTTAAAGGCAAAGCAACCTGCGTCTGTTGTAAGGATACCCAATTTTAATATATCTGGATACCCAGATATATACGTTATTATAGTTCAGCCTTTTCTGGGACAGATGTCTAAGTGCAGTAGTACTGTGAAGAGCAGAGAGTTACCTTCAGCCTCACAACAACTACTCATTTAAATTATTACTGAAAATACTTGGTTGATCCTATAGGTCAATGAAAGAACCTACTGTAACACCGATATGCAAGTAGGGAAAAATGCAAAATAACACGTCTATAGCAGCCTAAATGTATCATCATTTCAACTTCTTTTACAGGTCTTAATTACAGAACATGGTGATCTGGGCAATGGCAGATTTTTAGACCCAAGAAACAAGCTTTCTTTTAAGTTTGATCACTTAAGGAAAGAAGCAAGTGATCCCCAGCCCGAGGACACAGAATCAGCTTTAAAACAGTGGAGAGATGCCTGTGACAGTGCACTGAGAGCCTACGTCAAAGATCATTACCCCAATGGCTTCTGCACTGTTGAGTATCCATCTTGTTTCCCTGGAGGTGTATTGCTCTGGGTCAGTCAGTGCTAGAGCAGACTCTGCTGGGCAGAGCTGTTGGAATTCTCCATCCTCTCTGGCATTTTGGGGAGCTTTGGAATGACATGTTCCAAAGAGGGTGCAACTTTGGTGCGCAACTGTGGTAAAGATGGGTCAGACCTTTTTCATGGGCATGACTGCCAGGCACCTTCACACCTGCCAGCAATGAAATGGCTGCCAGGGGAGGTGTTGGACAATGTAACTCGAGCTGTGTGTTCCCAGTGAGGTACCACCACAGCAGCCTGCACCCTGCTGCCAAGAACAGAGATTAAGAATGGCTTTCCTTAGCTCTTGGGCCTTTTTAACTCTTTTTCTAAATACAGGTTTATGGTAAATCTATAGATGGACAGCAGACAATTATTGCCTGTATTGAGAGCCACCAGTTTCAGCCCAAAAACTTCTGGTAAGATTATTTCAACATAGTGGTTTTTTTTCCTTTGCCTGGTTCCTCAAACCAACCCATCCTCTAGCTCTGACACAGTCTGAAGGACAGGGAGTTTTGGGCTTCCCAAGAAGTTCTTTTTCTTCTGTAGTCTGTTTTCCTTGCAGCCCCCTTGGCACATACCAGAACTCTTCCAGTGACCTATCCAGAGGAAAAGGCATTAGCAGAGCTGGATAAATACTCCTTTACATCTCTGAAGCTTCTTTGTACTGAAGCTGCATTATATTCAGCTGGGCTGCAGAAATTTAACTCCATGCCATCTAAAGCACTAAATCCCATGTGGCATTGGTGTTAAGACAACATCAGAAATGGCTTGCTCATTAATTTGGTTCTTTTTGCTGTTAGAGCTTCTTGGAAATAGTTTTTCACGCTTTGATTGGTTTTAGGAACGGGCGTTGGAGATCAGAATGGAAGTTTACCATCACACCACCAACAGCTCAAGTGGCTGCAGTGCTCAAAATCCAGGTGAGTTATTTTTTGTGGCAGTAACAGGAGAAACTGCATTGTGCTTCTCTTACACAAATGCATTTGCCTCAGAATGAGGTGCTGAAATGCAGCAGAGATGTCCTTCTCATGTCAGGATGTTATTAAACTAAACAATTCAAGAAATAATCTTAAATGTAGTATTTCAGGAATAGTCTCAAATCTGGCCTGTGGTGTATTATGCAGCATTACCTTATAGGCCTCCACTTTGCTTCACTTTATAGGGCTAAAACCTCTACCTTGAGTCTTTTATAATTGCTCTTATCTCAGCTCTAGGCATTTACTGATTAACATAATCTTGAACAGTCCTGACAAAAATGAAACCTTTTAGAAAATCCGTCTTGCGTTTAGTCTCCGTGTAAGCAGAGAAGACTGGCACGATGCTGTGTTGTGTGATTTTAGTAGCATTGGGGGCTCAGGAATTCTGGAGTGAGTGGTCGTGATACAACCTGTATTCTGTCTTTTTCTCCAGGTCCATTACTATGAAGATGGCAATGTCCAGCTGGTTAGTCACAAAGACATTCAGGACTCTGTACAGGTGTCAGTAAGTATGCTAAAAGATCTTTATCATAAGCAACTGTTTTATTCCTTGAGCAGCTCATGAAACATGCACTGCTATGACTGCATTCTCTTGAACAGTCAATGTGGTGTTTAGAGTCACGTAGGAATACCAAATTCTCAATTGTTTAAAATTCAGTCTTACTAGAAAGTCTCTATTGGAAAGCTTCTCTTGGAAGTTTGTGTTAAAGAGCACAGAATATGCTTTTCTATCTCTGTGCAAGGGAAAGGAACAGTAAGAGACATACACTAAGAGAAATTAAGAAATCCTCTAGTATGGTAGAGGGGAGCAACAGCTGCAAAATGACTGATTTTACCATGAAGGTCCAGTTCCTTTTTGCCCACTAGGGTGCAGCACTGTTCCAGTGTGGAGCACAAGCTCTACCCAGTGTGCACTAAGTGAAGGGAACCCGGCTACAACCACGAGGCACAAGCTGATGATCTTACCATTTTATCTGTACTCAGCCTATCATTTGAGAAGAAATCTATTGTGTAGTTTATGTAAGTTGCTCTTAAACATACAAACGTTATTTTTTCTTCTTTGCAGAGTGATGTCCAAACTGCTAAGGAGTTTATTAAGATCATAGAAAATGCAGAAAATGAGTATCAGGTAAGTTCAGTAGTAGTTAAATACACCATAGAATCATATCAGTCTCCGTTTGCAATTAATGGAAACATGGAGAGCTTACCTCTGGTTCTGTTCCTGGCTAAATCTGGTATTGACTGTAAGAATTGCTCAGAAAAGGGCAGTAGTATTTGTGTAAACAATATAGTTATAAAGCTGTAAAGTTAAAAAGCTGTGTTGTAATAAACTGTCAGGCTTGCTGTATGGGTTTTTTTAAAGGGTTACAAATGCTGCCTGGAACAAGCATGGGAGGGGAGTGGGTGAGTCAAGGTATTTTCCTCTGTGACAGTTAAGAATACTGAGGAGGAAATTTGTGCAGCAGCTTTTACATTGTTCCAGCCTGTGTGCAAGGAGACTGCAAAGAGATAAGTCAGTGAAAGGCCTAAGGAGATGCTGCTACATTCCAGGGGAGGTGAATAGAAAGCCTTTGACTTGTACACACACCAATGACTGCATTATTAATTTAGTTAATAGTGTGCCTTACACCTTATAGAAAGGAGTTTGTGACTTTAACACTGAGTTGAGCTTTCTCATGGTGTTTTATGGGTGCCCTAACCAAATCTGCTTGCCCTTGCAGACAGCAATCAGTGAAAACTACCAGACTATGTCAGACACCACTTTCAAAGCCTTACGCCGGCAGCTGCCCGTCACCCGCACCAAGATTGACTGGAACAAAATCCTCAGCTACAAGATTGGCAAAGAAATGCAGAATGCTTAATGCAGAATCAAGGAGGTGTATGAAACATTCGTGTGCAAAAAAACAAATGTGGTCCTATGCCAAGTAGACGGTTTCTAAACCAGAGCAGCATTTTTTAGGGCTTTCGAAGTTAACAGGTTTTCTAGCCTGAGAGGGAACCGTGGAACAAATAGATGTCTTTGTGTTTTGTGTTTCCTGCCACATAAACTTCCCGTTGTAGCTGCATTTAATAGGTCATTTAAATTCAGCCATTCATGGCCCAGAAGTATAGCTGTTTTCAGTCACTGGCTGGAAAACTTCCTAGCTGGAAAAGCCCTATTATTACCCAGGAGAGGGTGCAGAGTGTTCTCTTCACCTGTATCCAGCACTCCAGGTATCCAGTAAGTTTGTCAAACCTGCCAAGAGCTCACAACGCTGCAAGACACAGTAAGTGCAAGACAGTGAATCCTCGTGTATCCTTATTCCCAGCCTCCACAAAGCAGATGCCTGCAGGCTTAGATTTTACTGTAGAATGAGTTTACAGGATCCTTTACAGATTCCCTACTGACGCAGCTCTTCCAGGGATGTAACTTTTTTTTTAATCTGAAGATTTGAGCCATGTTCCCTAAAAGTGAACATCTTTTCTTCTCCTCTCCCTCGTGTACGTACGGTTACCAGACATGTGCATTTTTACAGAACTACAAGATGAGTCACTGCTGATCCACAAGGGCTGGATGGTGATTAAAAATGCAAATGTCTACAGAATAATAGGTATGTTGTGCTTTAATGCTTTGTGGCAGGTTCATAGATTTGTATCACAGGTGTATGGATGGATAGTGTACAAAATAAACTTGCACCAAAGTGAAAGAAAAAATCTTTTCCATTTGTGTCAGTTGTTGACAGTTTCTTGTCATGCTTAGAGAGAGAAAATGAATCTTCTGCATGGTTGCCCTGCATTACTGTTTTCCCCCTCTGACATCAAAATTAGCAGTCATAACAGTTTCTCTGAAGGGGAGGATGAAGAAATACACACATGCCTTTCTCAGATCTTGGAACATGGATTCACTACAAAATGAACCTCCTTTGGTGAACTCCCTTTGCTTTGTTTGCACTTGGTTATCACTGGGTGCCTTGCAGCTTCTGGTTTTTAAACCAGCTCATGTCTTCTTGTTTTAAAAAACATAAAGTAAAAAGGATCGGGAAGAGAGGAGTGGGGTTGCTTGCACATTACACTTCAGGTTTTGCACAGTAACACCACAAAATAAGTGTTTTATCCTTTGTGAGTTTCATCTAAATAAAATGTATTTGCTGCTGAGACTGACACTTCATCCCTCAGGCATCCTCTGTATCAACCAGTCTAGTGCAAATAGATCAGTCTTTGTTTAAAGCCATTTGTCTGTTCTTTCATGGTCTCTCATTCCTGTTAATTCCTGAAGTCTAGGAAGTGGCGCAGTCAGCCTCCCTGAAAGTGTTCAAAAACATGAATGTTGCACTTGAGGACATGGTTTAGCGATGAACACAGTTGTGGTGCTGGGTTGATGGTTGGACTTTAATGATCTCAAAGGTCTTTTCCAACTTTAAAAGTTTGGCAATTAAGGCTGGGATGGTATCACTCCAAACCCATGGGTGTTGCTCCCACCCTGGTATACAGACATGGGAACTGGAGGGCTGAGATTCCAAATTAAAATAAAAACAATCACAGAGCTTTAATGCAGCTCCTCACTCTGGAAAAAAGGCAGCAAGGAGGTAATTCCACACATCCTCAGTGCCTTGCTTTAACAGCTACCTCAGACACTCAAGGTCATACCCTACACGGGACAAAGAGCTTTTTGGAGGGTTTGCACAGTGCTGTGCATGGAGCTACTCAAGGACAGTTTGTTAAGAGGGTTCTGCCTGCGGCAGCACGCAGGGGAAATGAAAGGCTGTGTGTGCCTCAGGTGCTGTGGGCTGCGGCCCTGGATCCATCCAGGAAATCGCTGCAGCAATTCCAAGTATGTGAAGCTGAAGCAGGGCCCAAGATAAGACTCCGCACACAACAGCTTTTATCTGCCTCAAGGCTAGTCTTCTGCTCCCTGGTTACACCGGAGGCAGTTCACCGGCGGTGTTCCAGCCTCAGCAGCGTTTCTATCTCTTCGTCCTCCAAATCGCCAGCTAATCATCCTCTAGACTGACTCGTTCCCTGCCTGCCTCTTCTGCCCCGTCAGCCTTCTCTGCCGCAAGCTCCGCTGTCCCTCTCGCAGCCTCTCCACCTTCCCGGTCCGGGCGGGCCCGTTCGGCGCCTTTCGCTTTCGTTTCTCGCTGCGCCACCAGCCCGGGGTCAGCCCGGCCCAGCCCGGCCCAACCCGGCTTAACCTGGCACTCCTCGAGGCGGCACCATCTCAGCGCGGCTCGGCTCGGCTCTGCTCTCCTCGGCTCGGCTCTGCTCTCCTCTGCTCGGCTCGGCTCGGCTCAACCATGCCGCAGTTCACCGTGGCGGAGGCCGGTTTTTGGGGGTCTCAATTCGTGCAGTTTTTGCAGGACACGGGCCGGAAGGAGGTGAGCCTGCGGGAGACGCTGCGGACCATCTACAACCAGGAGTTCCGGGGCAGGTGAGAGCCCTCGGCCAGACCCAGGCGACATCACCTGGGACAGACCCCTGACCAGCATCTCCCAATACCCGGGGCAGCATCTCCAGTGCCTGGCCAGCTTCACTGGGGTCCCCAAGCTTCTCTGTTTCAACCAAAGCCCTGCTGGGGATGATCCCGAGCTCCATGGGCCCCCAGCAGCTGCCTGGGGATGGCCTTGGGCACCCACTGCCCACCATACTCCCCCACCTCACCCTGCTGACACCGATCACACTGGCCCTTGTGCAATATCACTACTGTTAATCATTGGCAAAGCCAGGGCTCAGTGCACTGGTGGGACTGGGAGGAGGTACCTGGAGGGTCATCACTGGTGGGACCACAGTGGCTGTGCCTTAGCAGAGCCACCATCTGTGCCAGCTCAGCTCCTGAGCACTAGCATGGGCAGGGACTGCGTGGCTGTGAGACAGCTGGAATGGCTGTGGCGTAGCTGGAACAACAATGGCACAGCACGGAATTGCTGGAGCAGCCAGCAGGGATGTGAGATTTGCACAGGCCAGTGGGAAGCCCAAGTTCTTCATCTCCTGGAGTAGACTGGACCTGCTGAGAACTCTCTAACTGCAGCCTCAGTGTCCTGCTTCATCTTCCCACTTACCTCAGCTGCCTGTGCCAATGGCAGCCGAGCCACATTCTCCCACACAAACCCTCTCCCCTGTCTCCACAGGACTGACACAAAGACACCCAAGTTTTCCAGCATCTTGTATGCACTGAGGACAACCCAGCAGATTCAGGTGCGCGGGGAAGTGGTGAAATTCAAGGTGAGTTCATGCTGGGGCAGTGCCCACTAGGACTGGCTCCTCAGGAGCTCCCCGCAGGATCCCAGGGCCAGGCTGATTTCTGGCTGCTCCTTGCAGGTGAAGAGTCAAGTGGTGGTGGCAGACCAGTACCGGAGACCCAGAAGGAATGCACAGACATCTGTGTCCACGTCTGCCTCAGGACAGCAGCCCAGCTCCACTCCACAAATGCCCCAGATCTATGACAAGCAGTGGTATGACTGGCAGCACCCTGCCCTGGCATGGCCCCTGGATCCCCCACTCCGGCTGGGAAAGCCTGACCCTCCCTCCCCACAGGGCTAAGCTCATTCGTGGGAAGCACGGGGTGGAGATCGTCTCAGACTATGACCAGGGCAATGGGAATATCCGGTTCCCAGTGGTGCCGGGCGAGCCCCAGACAGTCACTATCCTGGTGCAGAACTGTGGGACAGGGGAGGTGACACTGCAGCGGTTCCAGCCACGTCAGCAGTCACAGGAGCTCTCCTTCACCGATGAGCAAGGGGCAGTGCAGGGCCAGCCCCTGCTCTTACACCCAGGTGGGTCCCATCCCATCCCCTGCCCCATGCCCTGCCCTGCAGAGAGGATGCAGGACCCACTCTCACCACTTCACCCTGCAGGTGGCAAATACCCCATCCAGGTGCGGTGCCTCACCACCTGCAATGGGCACTTCAGTGCTGTGGTGATCTTCGAGTTCACCAAGGAGCCAGATGGGCCCTTCAGCATCTCACGCTATGTTGCTGCCGTTGCTGAGAGCCAGCTGGCCAAGGACCTGGGGCCCTTGGCACCTTTCCAGCCTTACGAGGCCAGCCTCCAGCGCCTTGTCACAGTCATCACCGAGGATGGCATCCCCCCCGACAGGTATGTGGTGAAGTCACCTGCTGCCATCCTGAGCAGAGGGGATGTTCTCCAGCCAGGACAAGGTTCAGCTCCTTGACTGTCTGGCACCACAGGACAGTGCTTCAACCCTGTGGCTAGTGACACTGGGGTTGGGGACACTATGTAGTCCCTGCAGCAGTGCTGTCCCCTCCACCCAGCTCCCTGAAAAATGAACTGGAGAGGGAAATCCCTCTGGGCACCTACCAGTACCCAAAGAGCCTCAAGGACACGATCCTGCTCGGACCCAACACCAGTCGCAGCTCCAGCTGGGCTGACATGCGGTGAGTGCCAAGGGCTGAGAGCAATGCTGAGGTGTTCCTTGAGTGCCAAGCTGTCCCTAGGACACAATGACATTGCTGCTGCCCTCAGCTCGCTGCTGGAAGCACCTCTGCAGGCTGAGAACTACCACCAGAAATTCCAGCTGCTGCTGCACCTGGAGGAGATCCAGATGGAGGTGGACATCCGGCGCTACGACATGCAGGATGTGACCATGGTGCAGGACAGGGGGCTGCTGGTTCTCGATGTGCGTAGGGGGGTGAGGGATGGGAGGGGTGCTGGCACAGCACTGGCACTCCCAGAGTGCCTGGCATCACACTGGCCCTTTTGCACAGGTGCCTGGCGTGGCCGAGAACCGCCCGTCCCTGCTGAGAGGGGACCACCTCTTTGCCCACCTGAGCAGCGAGCGGGACCACTCCCCACTCACCCAGTACAAGGGCTACGTGTACAGCGTGGAGCTGGAGAAGGTCAGGCTGGGCTTCTCCTCCAAGTGAGTGATGTCTGGTCCCAGCAGCCTTTCTCAGACATGCCAAAGGGCAGGAGTGGGTTGGAAAGGGCCAGGAGGGCATGGGAGAGGGCCCTGTGCTCTGCTCACATCACTCCTTCCCAGGCTGCAGAAGAAGTTCGTGAAGAACCTGAAGTTTGATGTGACCTTCACCTTCAGCCGGCTGCCACTGCAGGTCCAGCATCGGGCTGTAGTCCTGGCCATGCGCCGTGGTTTGTCCAGCCTCCTCTTCCCCTCTGCCTCCTGCCACAAGTCCCTCTTCCCAGGCCCCTTCCAGCCCCGGTGAGTGCCCAGTTCTGTGGGGTGGGAGGATCTGAGGGATGGAGGGGACGGAGGCGAGGGGCTCTGGCAGTGCAGCCTCTGCTCCCACAGGTGGTTTAACCACAAGCTGGAGACCAACGAGGAGCAGTGCAAAGCCGTGACCCACATCGTGACGGGGACGTCCCGGCCAGCCCCTTACCTCATCTTTGGCCCCCCTGGCACTGGCAAGACAGTCACTATGGTGGAGGCCATCAAGCAGGTGAGTGGCCAGTGTCCAAATCCTGAGCATTGCTGCCCGCTCTCGTCCATGGGGCTCAATGCTGTCACCTCCTCCTCCCACCCAGGTGTGGACATGCTTCAAGGACACCCGTATCTTGGCCTGTGCCTCCTCCAACAGTGCAGCAGACCTGCTGTGCCAGTGCCTTATCAAGGACATTGCCCCTCGGCATGTCTACAGGCTCATTGCCACCTCCAGGAACTACAGGGAAGTGCCCCCTGATATCATGGTAGGTCCCTGTCCCTCCACCCTGAAATCCTGTCAGCACATCTGGGCTGGTGTTGCCTGGGACAGTGGGACCTCACCCAATGCCTGCCCTCCAGCCCTGCTGCAACTGGGATGATGAGCAGAGCAGCTACGTGTACCCAAGCAAGGAGAGCCTGAAGCGCTACCGGATTATCGTCACCACACTGGTGACAGCAGGAAGGTCAGAGGAGCTGGGATTGTCCCCAGCATCCATGACAGGTGGACCCAGGGCTGCCTTGCAGCCAGGCTGTGAAGGCAGCCCCTCTGGGAATTAGCAGGGAGGGGTTGGAGGAGGGCAGGCAGCAGGGGAGGAAATCCTTCCTCTGTGGGAGGATGAGGATGAAGGGTAGGAGAGGAAGGATGGCCAGGTGGGGCAGGATGCTAAGACAGCCTCATTCCATCTCTCCTCCAGGCTTGTGTCAGCCAACTTTCCCCCTGGGTTTTTCTCCCATGTCTTCATCGACGAGTGTGGCCAAGCGGTGGAGCCGGAGAGCGTGGTCGCCATCGCAGGTGAGTGTGCCCAGCTGCTGCCTCAAGGACCAGCATCTCTGCATGGCCTGGGGTCCCTCCCATTCCTCACTGAGCTCTCCCTGTTCACAGGGCTCCTGGCTCCCATGGATCAGGACACCAACCCCAATGGGGGGCAGCTGGTGCTGGCAGGAGACCCCAAGCAGCTGGGCCCCGTCCTCACCTCACCACTGGCCATCCAGCATGGTTTGGGTGAGTAGTAGGGAGAGGGGTGGGAGTGCTGCAGGCACCCCACAGGGGCTGAGTGGCCTTGTGGGGAGCCACAGGATATCACTGGGCACAGGCACCTCGCTGCTGGAGAGGCTGATGCTGCACAACCCCCTGTACAAGAAGTTGAGTGGAGGATATGACCCACAGTTCATCACCAAACTGCTCTGGAACTACAGGTGGGGACAGGGATGGTGCAGGAAGGGATTGAGCCAGGCAGGGATTGGTGAGGATGGCACTCCAGGATCTGTCCCCCAGAGCCTCCTAGTGCCTCAGCTGGTGTGGGACATGGGAGTGCACCTGCTGTCCTGGGTGCTGAGAGGGTTCTGGACCCACATGGCACCCACCCTGGGCACTGTCCTGCCTCTGCCAGGTCCCACGAGGCCATCCTCAGGATCCCCAACGAGCTCTTCTACGACAATGAGCTGAAGGTGTGCAACAGCAACGGGCTTGACATCCGGAATCTGTATTGTACCTGGGAGGAGCTTCCCAAAAAAGTGAGGGGCACAGGAGGGACTGACCCAGGGGGATCCCCGAGGCACAGGCAGAGCAGAGCTAAATGTTCTCCATCCCCAGGGCTTCCCCATCATCTTCCATGGGGTTTGTGGGGAAGACCAGAGAGAGGCCAAGAGCCCCTCATTCTTCAACACAGCCGAAATTGAGGTCCTGGCACACTACCTCAAGAAGCTGCTGCAGAGCCAGGGCAAGGGAGGCTGCCCCACTGTGTCCCCCAAGGAGATCGGCATCATTTCTCCCTACAGGAAGCAGGTGAGGGACACTCTACAGGCAGGGTATAGGCAGAGACTGCCCCAAGGAACCGGGAACACTGGGATGGATGGGCAGCCCCAGGGCAGGCACAAGGGTGGCCCTGTGGTGGCTGGATTTTGCCACGTCTCCACTCAGGTAGAGAAGGTCCGGAAAGCCATCACCTCCCTGGATCCCGATCTGCGGAAGGTGCCCGACATCGGCCAGCTGAAGGTACGTCCTGGGTTTGGAGGAGAGAGGAACACACCCTGCCACAGGAGGAGGGAGCCCTGCCAGCCCCAGCCCAGGGGTGCTCCTGTTGTCCCTGCTCATCTGCTGTCCCTGCCCCAGGTGGGCTCTGTGGAAGAGTTCCAGGGCCAGGAGCGGAACGTGATCCTCATCTCCACCGTGCGCAGCTGCAGCACGTACCTCCAGTTTGACCAGACCTTCAGGCTGGGCTTCCTCAAGAACCCCAAGGTAGTGCCTTGCCCTGAGCAGCCCCTTCTTCCTTGACATCCCCTCCTTCCCTCTGGTTTTCACAGGCAGTTAGAGCTGCTCTGGGTGCTCAGTGCCACAGCAGAGCTGCCTGCACCCAGGTGGGGCTGCAAGACAATGAGGGGTGTTGCAGCCAGGTAAAACCCTCTTGCTTGTCCTCTTCAGAGGCTTAACGTGGCCCTCACCAGGGCCAAGGCTCTGTTGATCGTGGTGGGTAACCCGACTGTGCTCAGCAAGGACCAGCACTGGCACAGGTGAGCTGCTCCTGGCCCCTGCCACAACCAGTGCACACCTGCCCTGTCCTGCTGCTGGCACGTGGTGCCTGGCCATGCTCAGTGCCACGGGCCAGTGCCACCTCGTGCCCACGATGCCTCTGTACCTGCAGGTTCCTCAGGTACTGCAGGGAAGAGGGCGGCTACACGGGATACCCCTACAAGGATGAGAGCACAGCCGAGGACAGACTCGCTGACTGAGTCCACAGCTCCAGCTCAATGTTTAGTGCCCAGGTGAGCAGAGCTGGGCACTGCCAGCAGGGCCCCAACAGCAGCAGGGTGCCAGTCATGCCATGCCAGCACCCTGGGGCAGCAGTATGGCCAGGGTTACAGCTGGGGCACTGGGAGGATTCTGCCCCAAATGGAACAGGGCTTACAACAGGTTTTTTCTTAGGGCTTGCATGTCTCCGTCTCAAAGTCAGGGGCGAGCTCTGCCATGAGGTTTCTCTGCAGGAAACACACCTGGGAAAGGAGAAGCCCCATGAAGCTGCATCCTCCTCAGCCTGTCCCTGTCTGCAGCAGCTCCTGCTCTTTCTCCATCTCTGTGGAGATGGGGCTGAACCCACTGGACCAGAAGGTGTTGCCAGCCTTTGCTGCCAGCCACAAAGCCACACCAGCATCAGACTGGGAGAACTCTCCATTTTAATCATTCCTTAACATGGCTGTGGCAAAACAATTCTCTGTGACTGGTCTCACCATTCAGTGAAAGGCTTAAGCCTGGACACTCTGGCCTCCAAACGGCATCACTGGGTGCACAGGGGAGTTCACTGCTGCTGTGAAGGGTAACTGGGGAAGGCAGGGACCTGGCCTGGGACAGGCTGGCTCAGCTCTCCACTGGGGTGGTCTGAGAGCTGGCATGGCTGTGCAGGCACTCTGTTTCCCTGGAATAAATGTTTAGAGAAAAGCAGTGTGTTTTTGAGTCCTCGGTGGGCCTTGCTTACACAGACTGGCTTCAGAGCAGCATCAGGCTCACTGCAGCCCTGTCCTGCTCCAGAGGCAGGATGGCTCCAGCAGTGATGGCAGTGCCCATCACCCAGGAACTGGGTACAGCTGGGAAGCTCCTGCCTGGCCCTTCCAGTGTAAACTGCTTCCTGGCTCTTTTGCAAGCACAGGGTACTGAGCCCTGGTCCTCCACCAGCAGCTGAAGCAAGAGGGGCTGGGGGCCAGGCAAGTCCCCGCCCTGCAGCACAAGACCCTGAGCCCCAGGCAGGAGCCTGGAGCAGCGAGGGGCACAAAGGGGATCCAGAAGAACACCACACAAGCGAAGTTACAATTACTAAAATACCGGTTTGCATTTATTCTCCCAATTATGCAGTTGGGTTTACTGCTGCCAAGTCCATGACCAAGGCAGACTGGAAGGCAGCAGCACTGGCAGAGCTGGGCACACGTCCTGGAAGGAGCTCCTGGCAGCAGCTGAGCCCAGCTCTGCTCACAGACAGGGCTAAAGCTGCCCAGGCAAGTCTGTAACACTGGTGTGTGCTGCCTGCACGGCCAAGGAGAGCAGGGAAAGCACACCAAGGGCCTGGCACACCCCACACATGAGCTGTGAGCGGCACCTCTTGCTTCTGCGGCACCTGCCCAGAGCTGGGAAGGAGAGTGAACACCACAGCAATGCCCACGGGAAAGGCAAACCAGGGAGCTCAGTACAAACCAGGGCGACACAAACACCTGGCCCACGGAGAGCAGCAGGTACTGAAGGCACTGGCCCCTCATGGCCCCAGAATGTCTCAAGGACACCCTGAGAGCGTGGGTGGCAGCTCTGGTGCAAAGGGTTCAGGGCAGGCAGTGGCAGCACGAGGTCCTGCTTGGGCTGTCCCTCCCGGGGCAGGGCAGGCAGGTGCGGGGCCCGCGGGGACTGCTCACAGCAGAGGGCACCCTCTGCGCTTCTTGTTCTTCCGCACCTGCAGCCCGGCACGGGTGGCCATCTCAAACACCTCCCGCACCCCCTCCTTCGTCTTGGCTGAGCACTCGAGGTAGCCAAAGGCGTTGATCCTGTTGGCCATGTCCCTCCCCTCCTCTGGCTTCACTGGCTCCTAGGAAGCAGTAAAAACAGGGTTTGGAAACACTGCCAGAACACAACAGCAACTGCCGTTGGGGCATCCAGCCCTTCCGGCCAGGGTCTGGTTTGGGTAGAGGTGCTTTGCTGGCTGGGGGACCCAGGGCTGTCCCCACCTGCTTCATCTTGGCCAGCTCCCGCCGCGTGTGCTCGTCATTCCTCAGGTCCTTCTTGTTCCCCACCAGGATGATGGGCACATTGGGGCAGAAGTGCTTCACCTCCGGCGTCCACTTCTCAGGGATGTTCTCTACAATAAGCACACATGCAATCTTGTGAGCTGAGGGGCTGCTACCCCACAGCCTCCCCACAACCCCAAGCATTTCCTGTTGGAGCAGGGAGAGCTCATCCCACAGCGAGCATTCTCCTCTCCCACCACCTCCGCCCAGTCAGCAAGTTCCCAGCACTTCCCTGAAGTGCACACACAGGGAAGGCTCTGGCAGCCTCGAGGGGCAGCACGGGGGCTTCCCTGACCTCAGGGGGTTCAGTAGCAGCACTGAGTCCTGTGGGAGCCCCAGGTGCCCCCTCAATCCCCAGTCCCTACCGAGGCTATCCGGGCTGTCAATGGAGAAGCACATGAGGATCACATCTGTGTCTGGATACGAGAGGGGCCGCAGCCTGTCATAGTCCTCCTGTCCTGCTGTGTCCCACAGGGCCAGCTCAACCTGAGAGGGGAGAAGGACATGGCTCAGTGGCTCTGCAGGCCAGGAGAGACAGATTTATCTTCCTCAGGTATAGTTGTGCTCTTCTTCAAACTGGGGCAGGTTCAGGGTGACCCAGAAATGCTGGAGCCACGGGGCTCCTCTGTGCACACAGAGCACTCCTGGCAACAGCCCTGGGCAGTGGCACTGCCAGCATGGAGTGAGGGGATGGGAATGGCAACAGCCCTTACCTGCTTCCCATCCACCTCTATGTCAGCAATGTAGTTCTCAAACACGGTGGGCACGTAGACCTCGGGGAACTGGTCTTTGCTGAACACGATCAGCAGACACGTCTTTCCACAGGCACCATCTCCCACAATCACCAGCTTCTTTCTGATGGCTGCCATTGCTGCGGGGACACAGGGGGGCAGCTGAGCAGGACACAGCAGCACGGGCAGCTCATGCTCCTGCCCCCCCAAATTCCTGTGCACAACAGCCTGGGAGATACCAGACACAAGCACCTGGGCACATGCCACTGTGAGTAGTCAATGATAGACAGGACAGAGGCTCCCCCAACCCTCTGCCAGACACCCCTCCAGTCCCACTTACATCAGCTCATGGGCACCACAAGAACTGGCCTGGCTGGAACCATTTACACCCAGCACTGCTGCCGTGGCTGGGAGAACCATCCCAGCTGTGGTCAGTGCTGGTGGCTGCACGCAGGACCTTGTGGGAGGTGACAAACCACTCTGCCTTCCCCAGACATCTAACCCTCCCTGGCTTTGCTGTGCTACCACCCAGGTAACCAGGATCTTAGACAACCTCAGAGTTCCACGCACATGCTGGGTTCATTTTAAATTATAAATCCTTCCAGGCAGAAACTGTGCTCTGGGTTTCACCCCAGCACACTCACCAGACCCCAAATAATCTGATCAGCAGCTGGAATATGCCAAGACAAATTCTTGGAGGTCTGGGCAAGCAGGACTGAGTGTCTGGCACTTGGGTCTGGGCTGGCCCCATCCCACCCTGTCTGAAAAAGGAGCCTTTGCCACAGAACCAAGAGAGCCCAGGCCAGACATCACTCAGCAAACAGAGCTGAAACCCCACGACAAAGCAGGGAGCATTCTGCCCCAAGAGAAAAGGATGCAGTTCTGCAAGGAAAACTACACCTGTGCATCCCTCACTTTCAAAAGGGGTTTACAACTGAGCCTGAGAACCAGCCAGGACAATGCCACAAAATGCCTGGCACAGCATCTGAATGAGGCATGAGAAAATCAGCCATAGTGGCATCACCTCCCTCTCCAGTCTTGTGACCAAAATCTCTTTTCCATCCCCAGAGTCCCAGTCCAAAGAGCCTGACCCACTCCTTACATGCCTTCAGCACATCACCAGCTCCCTGTCCCTGCAGATCCTGGGAATGACACAGGCTGACATGTCAGGGTTTAATCCCTGAAAATTCACACTGCTCTGGGGAAAATTACAGGTGACCAATAAACCTCTCCTGGAGGCAGGGATTTTCCACCTCAGTCCTATCCCTCTCCAAACCCTCTGCCCAGGCAGCAGGATGGGAAGGAGCTATTCATACTGGGAGCCTGGGGAAGGTTCACAGGAAATAACCCTGTGGGAAGGACGCACACATCAATGTCGATGCACTGAGCTGCAAGCAGTGGGAGTGGATCATGCAGGGATCACTCCAGGATCACTGGGATCACCTTGGGAAGGCCAGAATATCACAAGCCTGGCCTTTAACCAGGGCACTCACACTGAGCCTCAAAGGCCAGGAGTCTGTCCCTGCCCCAGTGATCCCACCTTCACCCCGTGCCAACAGAAAAGGGAGGAACAGGGTAAAACAGGAGTCCAGCTGCATCATAGTTAGCTGCAAGTGAAGGATTAAGAAACGGGCCTGAATGGCTGACTCGCATTCCAAAGGCAGGCTGCAGACCTACTTCTCTCCTGGACCTGCCTGGCAGGTCACCCTGTCACACAAACCCCGGGGAACCACCCCAGTTTCACAAATCAAAATGCCCAAAGGTTTGAGCAAAAGAGTTTTCACCCATCCCCAGACCAGACCCTGCTGTAGCCATGGATCTTTGTAGGTTCCAAGCATCTTGGCTCACAAGCTGAGGCAGGAATGGTTCATGGCTGCTTGTAGGAGCAGCTGCTGAGTGCTCTGGAGCTGTTAACAAAAATAGAAAGCTGGCACTTGTAAGGTGAGAAGAGTGAGAACCAAGAGCTGCATCCGGAAGGATGTGACACTCCTCAGCTGGGATCCTTGGTGCCAGGCACACATCCCAGTGGAGCAGCATGGCTACAGGAGGGTGAGCACATTTGTCCAACACTGAAGTCAGAGAAAAAAAGAGAAAGGTGCTCCAAAGGGTCCCTTTTAGGGACCAGGGGCACTATTTAGGGAGGCAATGCTGAACATGGAGGGGGAAACAGCTCCTGTCCCTATTCCTCATGCCCTGCTGCAGCTGGGCCAGGGAAACCCACAGTGCCACAGATTCATTAAGGCTGGAAAAGATCTCCAAGATGCACAAGTCCAAGCCCTGTTGCAAACCATCCTTCTTGTCTGAGCAAAGGCTTGTTTTCTCTCCAGCAGCACGTCCACAGCACAGAAAAAGGAGAGCCCAGGGAAAAAAAGCCTGTTTACTTGGACACAAAGCTGCTTTGCCCACAGCAAAACATGATATGCTGCTTTGTGACTCCGTATCTCCAAGAGGAAAGGCAGTTTGGGCCATGCCCATATCTAACCCACACCACCACGCAGATAACAACATCTGCATTGTAAGGAGCAGCAGATGCCCAAGGACACAAACACCCGGATGGACGCCAGGACCTGCCCATGCCCAGTCTGCAGACACTGGATAGAAACCAAAACCAACCAGAGTGGCACTGCAGCTGCCCAAATGCTGCCCTGCCCACTCAGTGCCCTGCGAGGGGGACGGCAGAGTCCCCAAACTGAGCACAGTCACCACACCCAGAGCTCCTTCCCACGGCCTCCAGCGCCCTCCCTGACCCGGGACGGCTCCGGGCCCCAGCAGCTCCCAGCCAGGAGTGGTGACTCAGAGGGCAGAGGCACTGTCCCCACCCAAAATCTCGGCACAATTCATTCCATTACTCAGGAGAGCCATCCAGAAATAGCCCATTACTAATCCAGAGCTGGTGTGCAAAGGCGAGCAGGGCAAGGAGGCTGGAAGAGCTGTGAGCCTCAGGGGTCAGCTGGGTGCCCCCACCCGTACCCTGGACCCAGCAGCTGGCACAGCACCAATACCAGGTGCCAGCAGCTCTCTGTTCCAGGAGAGATGAGCTTCTTTGCCAGGGGATGCTCTTTCGCTCAGCAGGATGAGGCCAGTCCCTGGGATGAGGATTCTGATGCAAAGATCTTTGCACTGTTGCCAGATTATGAGCAGATAAAAAAAGCAGAAATCATGAAGACAATTTCATGAAGACAATCAGGGCAATCCCAAGCACAAATGCAGAAGAATTAAGTGAGAGCAGCTCTGAGAGGAAGGACTTGGGGATGCTGGTGGATGAGAAGCTCTACATGACACAGCAGCGTTCACTGGCAGCCCAGAAATGCCCCTCTGTGCTGGGCTGATCCCATAGCGTGGGCAGCAGGGGAGGGGGGAATTCTGCCCCTCTGCCCCACTCAGGTGAGACCCCACCTGCAGAGCTGCCCCCACCCCTGGGGTCCCCAACACAGGGAGAACACAGAGCTGCTGGAGTGAGGCCATGGAGCTGGAGCCCCTCTGCTCTGGAGCCAGCCTGGAAGAGCTGAGATGTCCAGCTGGAGAAGAGAAGGCTCTGGGGAGACCTCAGAGCCCCTTCCAGAAGAAATTATTCCCTGAGAGGATGGTGAGGCCCTAGCACAAGCTGCCCAGAGCAGCTGTGGCTACCCCATCTCTGGAAGTGTCCAAGGCCAGGTTGGACGAGGCTTGGAACAACCTGGGACAGTGGAAGAAGTTCCTGCCCATGACAGGGGGTGGAACAAGATGAGCTTTAAGGTCCCTTCCAACCCAAACCATTTTGGGATTCTATGATAATCTGAGGACAGCTTTACTACAACTGCCATCAGGCCAAACGCTTAAGAGCATACAATCATCCACAACAGACATGGAAACTGAGATTTTAAACTCTGCCAAGTGCCAACTACCCCAAATTACAGCCAACGCTGCCCAGCCCAGGCTGGCAATCCAAACTGGCAGCTCTGGGGTGTGAGCAGCACTTGCAGGGCCTTGCTGGACATGCCTCCTGCTCATCCATGGAGATAACAAAAGGGAGCAGCAGCTGTGTGCCAGCATTTCCCACTGCCAAACCCCGCAGGGCTCCCCTACCCATCCCTGCACCTGCTGCTGCAGGCAGGCTGGGCCCACACGGGGTTTAATCTGTGCCACCACTGCCAGCACCAGCCAAATCCTGAGCAGGCATCTCCTTCAGCTCACCAAAAAGCTGCAACATGACCCCAAATCGCTCTGTTCTACTTTCCAAGCAACTATTTTAAAGCCATCACCATAAAACAGTCAGGCTCCAGGGCAACCTTTGTGTTGCTGGTCTCTCCCAGCTTTGTGCCTCAAAATGTGAAGTTCCTGCTGAGCAGGATATGGGGAATTCCTCTGGCAGCAGGATGTGTCCATCATCCAGTCTCTGCTTTGGGGACTCAGGAATAGCAGAGAAAGATGTTAATGCTTTGAAGGACTCCAACCAGGGACAGAAATCTCTCAATGAACCTCCTTGGCCAGACTCTACTTCCTAGAGGTAACAGAGGGGTTTTGTTCTAAAGCAGAAATTCCCAAGCACTGCTGACAGCCCCACCCCGGTCAGACCAGTCACACCAGGGATCACAGCCCTGGCCAGAGGCACAGCTCTGAAATCTGGGCAGGGCTGGGGGGAAAGAGCTGTGCTGGGAGCAGCCCCTTGGCAGGGACCCCCCCCCCCCCCACAGGGATACCCCCAGTGCTGTGGGGCAGTTCCACTACAGAAATGGTTTTAGCGCTTTGGACTCACTGGAACAATAATAAAGTAAGTAAACTTCCAAATTAAAACCCCACAGGAAAGCCCACTGTGGAGAATTTCATCTGCTGAGACACCTAAGCCATGGCCAAGACAGTACAGGACGAGTCTTGGCCACTGTTGCAAGCACCAGAGGGACTCTTACTACAGAATCATAGAATCATCAAGGTTGAAAGGCAGACAAGATTTCCAAGAAGGGCAGGAAGCAAACAGTGATGCCAAGGGGAAATGCAATGGGCAGGACAGAGCTTGGGCTCCCAGGCAGATCACAGCTTGGGACCATCCAAGTGGTGCTGGTTTTGGCAAAGCAGCATCTGTAATTTCATGTTCATCCAGCTGCTGGGCTGGCCCAGCTGTGCAGTTTGTGCAGCACAGACCAGTCCTCAGCCTTCGCCCAGGCCAGCAACCACCACTGGCACCCAGGGCTGACCCACACCCACCACACCACCACTGCCCACTGCTCCAGCCTCCCGGCCCGCCTGCCATCCTGCCTGCCCCTGCTGCCAAAACCCAGCACCAAGGAAAACATCTGAATTTACCACTGAGAGCTGCCCAAAACCTTCCTCAGACCTCTAGCCCTGCTATATCCATACAACAAGTGGTTGTCAAAATAGGAGCTCAACTCAATGCTGAGGTTTAGACCTTACCCATTTTTTTTTGAGATATTCTTTGTGCACAACCAGGCAGGCTGGGCTTAACACACACTCCAGCAGCAAAGGGCCAGTCCCAGACCTGGAGCAGAGTGTCCAGGCTGCCTAATTTTCATTGCTAAATCCCACAAGCAAAACAGAGAAAGGAACTGGAAACAGAAGAATTTGAAAGCCTAAAAAAGGTTCAAACCACAAGTGTTTGAGCATTGTGGGAAAAGCTGCCTGCCCTTACCTCCTTTTCCAAAGGACATCATGCCATGTTCTTATTTTACCTCCTGCAGCAGTGACAGCCTTCCCAGCCTCACGGTAGCACAAGTGTCTTGCTGAAAGCTCCAAATAACATGCCACAATCTCAGCAGATGCCTGTACTTGCGCAACGCCTGCCTGCCCCAGCGCCGATCAATATCTGCTAATACAATTCCTTACTTTTCATGGCAATGCGCCTCTCCAGTGCAAACGGCAAGTTGGGAGGTGAGCCTGGTTAAACACTCCTGATCACCTGTAGGAAGACAGTGACTTGGCTTATTTTCCACTTTTATGTTTCCCTGGAGAAGCTGTAGCTGTCAGGAGCCTGCATGCAAGCAAAAGTCCACAGAAATCTCATGCAGTCTCTGCCTGAGCTGAGGAGGAGGAGCTGGACATAAACTGAAACTGCTTGGACACCAAAAGCACTTGGCAAAATAGAAACAAAATGCAACTGGTCCCCATGACACAGAGCCAGCCAAACCGCTGCCTCCAGCCTCCAGTTTCCCAACCGCAACACTTTCCCAGCGATGTCAGCTCAGGGGGCTCAGCCCTGCCCCCAGCCCATCCCAGGCAGAGGCAGCCCAGGGATCACTCTCCCCTTCTCCCGGGGCTGTTGAGAGGCCGGGGCTGGGTTTAGGGAGGCCACTGAGAGACTTGGCTGCCAGACTGCCTGTGCTGGAAAAGGCCACGCAGTCATGCTTTTGGAATGCTCCCCTGCTCCTAAGACATTACACAATTATTTCCCCTCCCCGCAAGCCCCCCTAGTGTAAATGTTTAAGAATGAGCTCAGCAGTAAGGAAAGGGAACTTTTTTTCCTTTTTCTGAAGAAAACACGGAGCGGCCACTCCATAAGCAAGGCTGTACGTGGGGACACTGCTAGAGAGGGGGCTGTGGGGAGGGATGTGGGATGGGGCAGCAGCCCCCAGGCTCTGATCCCAGGGACAGACACTGCCTGGGGGACAACTGAAAATCGGGACCCACAGCCCAAGGCCACCCTCAAGGGATGACAACCTGCAGTAACTGTGGGGTGCAGCTGACCCTCCCTCACCACACCCAGGGACTCCCACCCAGGCACACCCACCCCACCCTGTCCCGCTGCACCCCACCCAGCAGCCCGGCTGGGCCACCCACCCTATGCCCTATTCCCTACCCCTGCACTGACCCCACACCCCAGTAACCCCACACGCTACCAGAACCAGTAACTCCACATCCCACTAGTAACCCCAGATCTCCATCCCTCCAAACCCTACGTGTAAACCCTGATCCCAGTTCCCCCAAGCCCCACCTGCAATCACAAAGCCCTGTTTGTCCAGACTCCACCAGTAACTCAGACCCCATCACAACCAGTAATCCAGACCTGTTCCCCCAGATCCCAGATCTGGCCCCACTCCTTACCAGTACCCCCACCCCACCAGCATCCCCATCCCCCAGCTGCCCCCTC
>JANPWX010000610.1:211903-221960 GCA_024734555.1 Trochalopteron elliotii | reverse complement strand
TGTGCCGAGCCGTGCGGGGCTGTGCCATACCGAGCTGTCCCGAGCCGTGCCCCTGCCAGCGCTGCCCCCGCCCGGCTCCGGAGCACCCGGACCCCCCGGTGTTTCCCCCGGAGCCCGAGGGCGCCCCGAGGGCGCTCTGCCGGGTCAGGTTCCCGAGCCAAGTGGGGAGGGGGCGATCCCAGCTGCCGGGAGGGGCTGAGCTGCTGCCCCCGAACGCCCCAGTTCCGGGTCGGACCGGCAGCACAGAACGCTTCCTTCCCACCGGCACGGACACGGAGGTGGCTGCCGGACATGCCCTGTCCCCAGGGTCCCCCGCACAGGGGCACGGGCAGAGGGGGCTGTGTCGTGTCGTGCCCCGCACTAACGTGACCCCAGTGCCACTGGGGGGGCTCCGGCTCCCCGAGCCCACCACGGGCGGGAGGGAGGGAGGACCAGGCGGCTGCTCCCCCCGTGACATCCAGCTGCAGGGCAGAGCTCCTGTCCCTCAGCCAGGGAAAGGCAGCCCCAGGAGCCTGGCCCAGACCCAGCCTCATAAACCGCTGCTATTTTAAGGGCTTGCAGACAATTTTTCTTAATTTATCAAGCCTCAGGCCAGGAGTTGGTTCCAAAGGAAATGTTTCCTTAGTAAAAAAGGGAACCACAGAGGAAGCTTTAAATGCAGCAGCCTCTGCCTCCTTGCCTTATCCAACAGTCAGGCAGTGACCTGGAAAACCAGAGCCGGTTCTCAGCCACCAGCATGAAAAGGAATGTGCTAGGGGAACAGGGCTGTGCAAACAAGTGTGAAGGGAGCATCAGGAGTATCAGGGGTACCAGATGGCCGTCAGAGGGACGTGCGGCAGCAGGGATGCTGCCAGCAGGCAGCCCACCCTCCAGACAGAGGTAGCTGCTGCTTGAGTGCCTGAACTCCCAGAGAGGGATGGTCACATTTCTTGGAGCCACAGCCTGCCCCCTCCCTCCCCCACCGACAGGAAAACCATTTACCTTTTCTCCCTTCCGTTCCATGTGTAATGTTTCTGTTCCCACCACACTGGCCACTGCTGCCAACTCCCAGTCAGACCCAGGGGTCCAGGACCCCCAGGCAGCACCGTGCTGAGAGTGGCAGCACACAGTGGTTCCCACTGCCCGCGGGCATTGGACGGACACTCTGTGAGCTCTGACCAGTGCCAAGGGCAGATGGACAGCAGCTCACATGGCTCTGCGCAGGCCTGTTTGCCTGCCTACATAAATTAATCAAAGCTAATTGGCTTTTCAGTAAGTCTTCTTTGCAGAAGCTCTGCAAAGAAAGACTTTGAAGTAGGACTGCGAGTGGCAAAACCTTTATTTAAACACAGTGCTACACAAGGACAGGCTCCTGGCCCCAGCACCACTCCCTGCTCCCTTCAGCGTGGATGCCAAAAGGTTCCAATCTCCTGCATAACTTTCACTTTCCATTATGTGCACTCAGTTTATTTACATCTCACTGGTTACAGGAGACAAACAACATTCACCAGAGGTGACACTTGACAAGAGCTGGCTGCACCCAGTGACAGGACACAAACTACTGGTGCCACAGAGCCTTTCCCAAACAAGGGACCATGGTCCAGCTCTCCCCATCCCCACAGTGCCAGGACAGGACAATCCCTCGTAGTTTAGGAGAATGCAACACTCTGCAGAGGTCTGGGAAATGGATGCTCCAGGTCAGAGACGTGTGTGATGCAAAAATCCTGTGCAGAGATGAACTGCTCCATCTCCCCTCTGCACCAGTTCTGAGAGCATTAAGGAAAACATGGGAGCTGTCTTTTCCTGCCCTGGTCACACCAAGCTGCTTTTACTGTGGGTTCCCAGCCCTGGGCTAAGCAGATCCAGTGCAGTTAAGCTGTTAAGCTCACCTGAATAGGGCAGCTCTGTATGAGGCTGCTAACTCAGAACGACTCCAAAATACAGACATACATTTGTGGACTCCCCACACCAACAAAGGATTTAGACATTTCCAGCTCAGCTCTCCAGTTAATAAATAATTGGCTCCAGAAGCACTGCAGTGATCCAGGGCATGAGAGGATGGGGGTGGAACCTGTGACAGAGCCAGGGCTGGTGCAATGGCTGATCCCTCCTCGGGGCTCTGGGTGCAGGCAGAGCTTGGTCACTGCTCCAATCTCACAGACTAGAGACTGAGACAAGGTCCCTGACAGAATGAAGGTGTGAGGGGCTGAAAACTGGGAGCACAAGGCTGGGATGGCCATTGTGGGGCCACAACTGGACTTGTGCCAGGCTGAGCATTGCCCAGCTCCCTGTGGGACTTTGCTCCCAGTCACATCCCATCTGAGCCCCAGCTCCCAGCTCCAACAGCAGCTTCAGTGTCACTGGCCAAAGCATCACGGGGCAGGAGACAAGGGGTGGCTGCAGCAGGTGTGAGTGCCCCAGCAGCCCCCAGGCTGTCACACACCACAGCCATGAGGCAAAGGACATACTGAGGAGCCAAGGAGCCCTCAGACTTTTCACAGCATTGAGGAAATAGCAGCATAAAAACCACCTCAACCCCAGTGTTCATTCTCTGTCCAAGGCCTCTCCATTTCTGCCTGGGACTGAGATACAAGCAGGTGGAGGGGGATGCTCTGGACAGGAGCACAGGCTGAGGCTCTGGGTTTCTTACTCTTCTTGCAGTTGGCTCAAAAAACAAGTGCTTAGAGGAGCGGTGGCCCTGAGGCGGCGTCAGTGTCCCGCTGGTCTCCATCCAGGCAAGGTGAGCCCCGCTGCCCCAGGCTCATTCAGCATCACGTGTAGTTGCCGGGGCCACCCAGGGGGATGACAAAAACAGAGATGTCGTCACCAGAGCCCAGTTTGTCATTGGCCAGCCGCCAGCCCCGCTCCTTGAGTACTCCCCGGGACCGCACCACCAGCTCCTGCGCCACCATGGTGTACCTGGAGGCACAGCAGAGCACGACTCAGCAGAGACCCCAGACCCGCTGCTGCAGCGTCCTGGCAAGGAGGGAGAAGCTAGAGCAGCTAGAGGTCCAGGAAAGGGTCCCTTGGAGGGATACAGGCTCAGATATGCACATCCAGGGGAGCAATGCACACTGTGGAGCCCAGAGGGATGCATGGCCACAACACTGCTCTGAGAGCAAGGCCAAGGGGAGGTGGTGGAGTGCACCATGCGTGTCCCCCTGCCCACTTGCATCTCACCTGCAGGGGTCATTTGGCTCGTAGCTCGTCAGCACCTCCATCACCACACCAGCCACCTCCTTGTCGTTGGTGACATCCCAGAGCCCGTCGGTGCCCAGCACCAGAACGTCGTCAGGGCAGTGCTCATACTGCGTGAGGTCATAAACCCTGACCTGGCAGGACACAGGGCAAGATGCAAGGGTGAGAGGCAGAGAGGCAGAGGAGGCTGCACTGGGCATAGTGTGGATCTCGTCCTGCTGAGTGGCTCTGGCCATCGCAGGAAGCCCTGGGTGCCAAGGGGCTGACAGCCAGCCTTACCTCAGGGAAGCAGGACAGGAAAGGTTTGATGTGGATGTTGGAGCTGAACACCCTGAGGTCGTGGTCTCCCAGGCCTCTCGTGACCCCAATTGTGGCCATCATCCGAGCCTGGAGAATGGTGGAATCAAAAGAGAACTTTGAGCAGCTTTATCTCCAGCTCCATTCCCAGCTGAGGATTGGTGATGACAGCACTACCAAAAATGGGCTGAAATCCCCCAAAACAGTGAAAGCAGGCAGTAAACCACCTCTGGCACAGTGCTTTACCTTTTTGCCTTCTCCAAAAATAAGTGGAAACTTCAGGTCATCCTCTTCTATCTTTTTGTAAGCCCTGGTTAAAATAAGCCAGAGACAAGGTGTCAGCAGGTGAAGGCTTCCAGCACTGACCACCTGGACCTGGGTACTCAGTGCACCAGAGCCCCCTGCCCCGTGGGATGGGATGCCAGGGATGAGCAGCCACCACAGCAGGACCCCAGTGCCACTGGTGAGTTGGGGGTTACCAGCCATTCATGTTCTGGTCCCTGTAGAGCATCTTCTTCCCCAGCTCCTTGGGCTGGATCCTGCGGGGGAACTCCAGGTGTGTGAACTCCTTCCCCAGCAGCTCGGGCCTCAGCAATGCCTGCAGGAAGAAGTGTTGGCTCAGCCACAGGGTTTGGAGAGTGGGATCTGTGGATCCAGCCCTGCCCAGATGAGGATCCACCATCCACCGGGACTTTGGCTACAACATTCTGTGCTGGGAGAACTTCGGCTGCTCCGGAGCCACTTGAATAGGTGCTGGTAAAGCAGCTTCAAACCACCCACCTGTGCTAAGCCAGAGGGGAAACGAGCTGAGGACAGCCATGCCAGCACTCAGCAAGAAAGTGAAGCTTTTGCATTGAGAGTTTTGGGAAATTAATATCTCCAAAAGGGATCAAAGAACCAAACCCCAGCAAATTCCAGGAGAAGCTGGAATTTACCCAGAAGGAGTCATAGCTGCAAACCTCCCAGGATCCCAGGCTCAGCGCAGGGCATGGCACTCACCCAAGGAAGTGTGATAGGTCTTTTCTGAAAGTGTCCCAGCTGTGACCGTGACAAGGGATGAGCAGCAGCACAGAGCCCTGGCCAGGGCAGCCCCAGCCCCCATGGAGCACAGTGTGAAGGGGACCAGGAACAAGGAGTGTTGGAAAATGCCAAAGGGGAAAGAAAAGCACGAAGAGAAGAGGAGATCACGTGGGAAGATGGGGTGGCAGGGGTTGGTTCAGAGGCATGGAGACCCCCAGCCCACTCTGGGGGAGTCCTGAGGCAGGGCATCTTGTGGCAGAGCAGCGTGTGCCTGTCCCCAGCCTGCATCCTGCCCCTCACAGCCAGTTCAAGAGGATTCTGATCACAGCAATTTCTTCCTCTCGGTCATTCAAAAATAGATTCAA
Organism: Trochalopteron elliotii; assembly: GCA_024734555.1. NCBI lineage: Eukaryota > Metazoa > Chordata > Aves > Passeriformes > Leiothrichidae > Trochalopteron > Trochalopteron elliotii. The sequence continues at coordinate 217,101 of JANPWX010000610.1, read as the reverse complement.
GAAAAAAAAAGCCTCAGTGTTTTTCCAAGTACATTGCAAGCCAGGAATTTCATCCAGCAAGACCTTCTACAACACAAACTCCTCCTCCCCTGTGCTGCCCTCAGAGAGGTCTTTATAACCTTAAAGAGTCTCCCTGGGTGGCACCAGGGGATTCATCCAGGAGAGGGACAGGGAGCTTTCAGGGCGAAAGACAGAAACCCATTGGCACACATCAGCTCCAATGCTCCAGGGAGCAGCCAGGGAAGAAAGTAGGACTCAGCAGGAGCACTGCAGCTCCTCGGACAGGGAAAGGGAGCACAGTGGATGGAGGGAGGAGAGCTGCTCTCCTCCAGGTCACAGCAGCCCAGGCAGGGGATGCTCCCTGTTCCCTGGACAGCAGGGACAAGATGCACCAGACTCACTCCATGCAAACCAATCCAGCCTCGTGCCAAAAGCCTGACTCTCCATGTCCCAGCTGTGCCAGGCTCACAGTCACAGACCCTCACACTGAGCCCACAGCAAACCAGGGCTCTGCCAGCCACAAGATGCCCGCATGCCAGCTCCCTGCATCCCAGTGCCTCTTCCCATCCCAGGGAGCAGCCTGGGATGGACAAGTGCCAACAGCAGGTCCCAGCCACAGGGCTGCCCTTGGGTCCAGACCCCCCCATGGCAGCAGCCCAGCAGGCAGCACAGGGGACTGGGAAGAGGCCAGGAGGTGTTTCAGCAGGAATGAGTTAGAAGAAAGGTCTTTCTTACTAAAAACTGCAGCCTCTGCCTCTCTGTCTCTGGAGTAAACTCCCTGGACATTGGAATGATTTCCCCATTACGGATGATAATGGCCCTGCAATGAAACATGGAAGGATGAGATTAAAGAGAAGGACACTTGGAGGAGGAGCTGAGCCTGGCTCTCCAGGGCTGATTCCCAGGAGTGGTGCAACCCCTTCCCCTCTGCTGCCCACCCTTTTCCCAACCTGAGGTGGGAGCTGCTTCCTGGACTCACTGCCCCCCTGGGCAGGGCATGGCATCCCTCCCTCCTGTGCAGGAGAGAGGCAGGAAGGAAGGGAAATGGGAGAGAAGCATGGGGCAGAGAGGAATGAAGCAGACCAAATCAAAGGATGGGATATGGTTGGAAAAGGAGCAGGACAAAGGTGGGGCACCATCCTTTAGAGGGGAGCTGCAGGGGCAGAAATTGCCTGCAGCAGGACACAGGAGCACATGCCCATCCCATACCAGAACTGTCACTTGCTGCTGGGGCTGCTGTTACAGTTTAATGTCTCAAAAAAACATAAAGGTCTGATTATGAGATGTTTCTGGATGTCATGGTAGGGTCAAGGATCTCCAAGACTGGTGGCTGTGAGTCTCCTCCAGTGATGTCAGGCCAGGCTGAGTTCAGCTCTGGCAATGTTTGATACCTGAGAAGGCAACATAGACTGTGACCCAGAGTCACAGTTACAACCTCAGGACCCTGTGTGTGCTGCCATCCTGCATGGTGCCTGGCTGCTGCTGCTGCCATGGAGGGGGACCTGCATCCACAAGCAGAGGTATGAGGGATCTCCTTCTTCTCTGTCCCAGAGCTGGAGACACATCCAGCCTCAGAAAATTGACCAGAGCCTGTATTTGCTGGTCTGACGTTGCTGAGGACCAGGTAACCTGCAGTAAATACCCAGAACAACTGTAGCTTGGAAATGTTCAAGGCCAGGTCGGACAGGGCTTGGAGCAATCTGGTCTAGTGGAAGGTGTCTGCAAATGGCAGGGGGTGGAACAAGATGAGGTTTAAGGTCCTTTCCTACCCAAACCATTCTTTGATGCAATGATAAATACAGCGCAGTTCAAACCAGCTTCACCTGCAGTCCCAGTTCAGTGTAAGGTGGACTTGCCCTTCTGCCATTGCCTGGGGCTATGGGCACACACAGGTGCAGTTACAGTAGCCCATCCCTGTAAATACATATGGAAATTAAAATTCTTGTGCTCCAAGCTCCCACTGCACTTGTCTGCGCATAGATTTGTGTCCTTCTCCTGAAACAGGTCACTGTTATGAAGTGCATTCTAAAATGACTTCTTGCACATTTCTGAAAGCTTTGCTGAGCACAATTTTCACTCTCCAACCTGCAGCCCAGGGTGATGCCAGCAGCAGGGGCCAGGGTGTGATCCAGAGCCATCTGGGTAGCAGAGAGGATGTTGTTAGGAAGGAAGGGAGCACATCCCAGATTTTGGGAAGCAAATCTACAGCCCAATCTGTGCACCCAGCAAGCACAGAGATCACAGCAAGGTACATTGTCCCTGGGGCATGGAGCAGGCAGGGGATGACTCTGCCCAGTTCTGCCACCTTCACCCTCCCCTGGACAAGGATGGGGCTGGGTGTTCCTCACCAGCCATCCCTCTGGCACCACCCCACTCTACTGGGGTGTCCCCAGTCACTGAGCAAATGGTGAGGGCTGCCCTGTGGGGCTGTACCTGCTGTCCCCAGCGTTGGCCACGTAGAACTTGCCCATGAGGTAGATGGCAGCCAGGGCACAGCAGCCCCCAGGGAGGTGCTGGGATGCTCGCTCCCGCTCAATCTGGTCGTCCTGGGGAGACACAGAGGCTGCAGGGTAGGTGGGCAGCCCCAAACAGCACCTGACTGCTCCAGCAGCACCTCAGCTCCAGGTGGGAAGCAGTGACCAGGAGGGTACCTTTCCCCACACAGCCACAGAGTGGCTGTAGGGCTTGGGGGGCCAGGGGTCTTGTGGGGCAGCCAGGGATGTGGTTTCACTGGGGCAGTGGGACAGGCAGGAAAGAGCAAGACTGGGGGGGAGCAGGTGGGCCTTGTGGAACAAAGTGTAATGAAGCCTTCTGCACACACACAGGCCTGGAGCCCAAAGCCTCTGCATTGTGAAAGCTCAAAATGTGGAGCATCGCAGAGCCCTCTCTGAGATCATCATGCTTGGAGCCCTCTCTGCAGTCCCCTCCTTGCTGCAGAGCTGCCTTTACCAGTGGGGTCAGGCTGATGCAGACACAGACAGCAAAGAGGTGCTCCCAGGGGTGCTCTAGATGGTCCCAGAGGATCCTCACCATGTGCTTAAAGGCATTCTCAATGGCACCGATCACCAGGCTCTCATGGGACACGGCTTTCTCCAGGTGAAACCGTGGCACGGCATCGTTTGGGACCTCCCCATGGTCCTCTGTAGAGGACACCTGGTTGGGATCTGCAGAACCAGCCTTTGTGTCGTGCGGGAGGCAGATGGGAGGCGGGGAGGGGTCCTGCAGGATCTCCACGAGGTCCCGGAGCTGCTCACAGATGTGCAGGTGGAGCCTCTCAGATGCCATGACAGCAGCACCACTGCCTGCATGGCCATCAAACAAGGCCCAGTAGTGGAAATAAAAACCTTTCCTGCCCTGTGGGGAGAAGAGGGATGGTTAAATGAGCCTGCAAAGAAGCAGATGGGATGGGGGATTGAGAGCAGCCGGGGCCACTAGCTGAGGACAGTGACACGAGTCTCACAGGTCTCAGTGCAGGCAGGAGCAATGTGGGCACCTGACCAAGGGTGTTGGGACACAGCTGATCCCTGGCTGGAGCCCACCTCAGACACCTCGTGCCTCTGGGGAAGGGGAGGCACCACGGCATCAGCACAGCAGCCACCTCTGCAGCCCACCAGGGCACGTGGGCCACTGGTCTCCCTGGGGCAGCCAGCCCTGCTGTAGTCACACAGGGATGGAGGATGGACAGGCAGAGAGAAGGGCCACAAACCAAGGGAATCCCCAGTGTGCACACATTGCCACATGTCCCATCTCATGCCCTGCTGCTGGGCATCTTCTCTGTGGTGTTCCTGCTCGTGAACCACCACGGTACTCACCCCATCCAGCTCCCTGCTGCCTTCCCTGGATGACAGCCAACCCCTGGGGCTGGGCCTCTGCTCCACAAACACCACCTCACAGCATGCCTGGTCCTCATTGTGCTGGCTCTTCCCCGCATTTATCACCCTGTCAGGAGGAAAGAAGATATAAAGGCCCTTTCTTCCACATCATGTTCCAGCAAATGCCATCCCACAGCACCTCTTCCCCCCACCCCCAACCCTCCACTCATGCCCCCATGTCCCCAGGGATGCCAGGGATGCCCTGCATAGGTGCTCCTGTCCTGTCCCAGGTGTCCCAGACCAGCTGTGTGGGTTAATCTGAGGCAGCACTGAGTTCCACCCACAGCTAGGTCCAGTGAGGAGCAGTTGTCCGCACACCTACCAAACAAACTGGGTTTGCTGAAGGTCCCTAGTACTGCCCCAGGCAGAATAATTGCCCCAAAACTTGCATCAGCCTCAAATATACACCCCCAGGACACACTGAGAGAATCATCAAATCGGCAGAACTTTTGCAAAAGGATTCCCACTGACTTTTCCCAGCCTGTACTGACACAGCAGATTTCAGGTCTAGATTGCAGAATCTGCTCACAGGATGAAGCCGTAAACACAGCAGGGTGATTTTTCTTTGGGCAGACCTTCCAAGTGGTCCGCAGAAAAAACTCTTGAGACACAGAAAAGGGGATTTTTTTTCACTCTGGGTACCCCTACCCCACTATCTCCAGGGGAAAATCAACATCTCATAAAGCTCTCTAGGATATCGGGAAGATCAGCTCGAGGAAGGGATGCCGGAGTGGACTGACAGCACTAAGCAGCAAAAGCCTTCAAAGTCTGACCTTCCCATACACTTTCAGTTAGGGCTGAAACTCGCAGCTAGTGAAAGAAGAAGACAACCAGGTCCTTGAATGGGAAGTCTCAAAACAGTCTCACTTCCAAAAAAGCCCCGGCTCTCTACTGCCCCAGAGCCCTGCCAGAGGCGCCGCAGCTCCTTCGCCCTCGGTACCCATCGGTGACAGCGAGTCTTGCGCAGAAAGCGCAGAAAACAAACCGGGCAGAAGCGCCTAAACCCCTCGGGGATCGGTACGAGCACAACCCCTGGGTGATGCTCTCCCATCACGGGCATCCACAGCGCCCGCTCCTCGCTGCTGCTGCTGGAAAAAGGACAGACGCAACTCACCGCCCGCCGCGACCCATTTTCTTCCCCAAGGTCCCCACTTCAGTGCCGAGCGGTGCCACCCTGCCCTCCCCAGGCCGCAAACCTCTGCCCCGCTCCCGGCCCCGCTCACTCTGCGTATCCCGTGCTCCAGGGCAGGCGGCGCCGGCCGTCCCGGGGGCTCTGCACCGCCCTCCCCGTGTGGTCGTCGGCGCGGCGCAGCTCCTCGGGAGTCA
>JANPWX010000610.1:132462-201906 GCA_024734555.1 Trochalopteron elliotii | reverse complement strand
CACAGACCTTTGCAAACAGTGCTTCAGACTGGTAGGACTTGGAGCATAATTTGGCGTGACAGAGTCCCTCATTAGCACTGTGGGGCACTGGGCTGTGCTCCAGCAAACTGCAGACCCTGGCTGAGGGTCACAGTCTCACATGTGGCTTTAATGGAGCAGGAGGAAAATGTCCATAGCTCCTGTGACAGGCAGAGTGGTCATTGTCTGGAGGGCAGCAGGGAGCTGTTCCTGCAGTGTGTCTGTGCTGGAGAACCTCGATGAAGCACCCATGTGGATGATGGCCCATGCCCACATGTGCCTACAGGGAGGGACATGGACCCACACAGAGGAACCATCATCTCTTGACACACTGGTTGCAACTGAGATTAATAGTCTGAGAGACTAGGGAACTTGACAGTTCCTTCAGGTCCCAGCTCAGACCAAAAAGGCAAAAGCAGCTAAAAAGTGTTAGTGAAAAAATCCACAAAATTGCAAACAGCACATAACAGAATGGAGAACACCAAGATTTTCAGTCAAAATTGAGTGCTTTGACATGCCAGAACACCACTCTTCATTTCACTGACATTCCAGGCTGAAAAATCTCAAGTCAGACCAAATATTTGTAGTTGTATTCTCATGACACTGGAGGTTGATAACTGTCAAAACAGCAATTTCTGCAGAGCTGTGTTTTCTAATGGGAGTTTGGGCATGAGTGGGAGCTCTGCCAGCATGGAGCACTGGGATGCACCTTGTCTCTGTGCTCCCCTGAGCGACGTGTTCTCTCCTGGCCACCAGCACGGCTTCTGCTCAGCTCAGTGTTTCCCTTCAGAGTATGGCATGGACAGTGTGGATTGCATTATTGATAACACTGTCATTTATTTATACTTCCTTGGCTATAGCAAACAGCTCAGCCTTTCTGAACTAGATATACTTTGCACTGGGAGCACGTTGCTGTCCTCTATGGGATGGAGCAGCCAGTGGAGTGCTTGGTTTTTGGTGCAGGTGAGAGGTTTAGGGATGTCTCCTGGAAACCTCATGTGGCCTGGAGGGTCCTATGGGCAGGAGCTGGGGATGGGCTCCTCCAGAGGGACTCAGGGCTGTGCTGGGGGACTCGGGCCTGGTGCCTGGGAGCTGGGCTGTGCTCCATGCATGAAGAAGGAGCCAGAGAAGGAGCAGCAGCCGGGAAACCAGGGTCTCCTGGTGGGGACCTGCCTGCTCTGCTGGAAGGTATGCGGGAGGTTGGTTGGCACTGGGGACTCACTGTCGCAAAAATTGCACTAGCATTGTGTCTGCTGTCCTCACATCTGGGCTGCTGGACGTGCCCCACCATGGGGCAAGACAGCTGTGTGCTTGTCCAGCTGGGACACAGCTCCTGCAGTGTGCAGGTGCAGCGTGGCTGGGCAGGGTGACCCCGGGTGACAGGGCACGTGCCCCGCTCCCGGCTGGGTGCCGTGCTGTGGCACACGCTGCCTGTGGATTCAGGTGAAGGACTGAGCAGCTCTGCCAGAGCTGTTTGCTTTGTCATTGAGCAAATATGTGACATTTCTTCATGTCTGAGCAAACAGTGCATGCTTTAAACTGACATCAGCATTTACACAGTGGGCTGTCACGTCTCCAAAAGGACTCCAACAGTAGTGGCTGTTGTTTGATCCTCCTGAGAAGCCTCATGCAGAACATCTTCTGCGGGAGCACCAGAGATCACCTAAATATGGTGAGAGGGTCTCAGGAGAGAGTCTCACAGTCCCATCACATCACCTCGAGGAGCAGCAGTTTCCTTGCACATTGAGGCATACTGGGTTCTCTCTGGCAATGGAAGGGCTGGAGCAGGAGCAGTCCCTCATCACCCAGAGGGCAGGGATGGAGTCAGGACAGCAAGTGGGATGCTGCCAGCCGCTCTTCAGTCTGCTCCTGTCCAAGCTGACCATCCCACAGCATTAATTAGAAGTATTTCCTTGCCTCTAAATTCTTTTTTAGAATAAAATATGTGTTTTTGTCAAGATACCTTTGTTTTTTTCCTGGGCAAATGTCAACACTTTTGATGACATTTTCTGATTTTTGTTTTCCAGATGGGAGAATCAAAGTGCAAAATATCACTTTAAATCACCACTTCAGAATGAAGCATTTTTCTTTTTGAAATGTCAGTTTAAAACAGGACAATTCATTTTTAAATGCTTCAAAACAAGAAATGCCCTTTTTACCACTTCAAATCACTTTGTTTTGATTAAAAATGTCAGCATGTTGTGTCCTGGCTCTTCATTAGAGGAATCTGTTTCGCTGTCTCATGGTCCAGAGCAGATAGTAATTTCAAACATGGTTGAAAATTGAAGATTTCTTCTCTGAGAGGTGTGGGTTTGTCCAGTGCACTGCTGGAATTCTGCACTGCCCGTAGAGGAGGCTGTGGATGCAAGCTTGGCACAGGGCAGGGGTAACCCTGGCAGCTGGGCTGGTCCTGGCAGCACTCCCCAACCTCAGTGTCATCACCACTTGTCTTTGAGGTGTTTTGTTAATAAGCTATGATCCAGCACTAAAGTTTTATGGAGGACATGGTTGTTTGCTGGGTCGGGTTAGACCCAGCAGGTGATGGAGGCTGGGAGGTCACCGTGTCACTTGGCAGATGCCAAGCAGTGACGTCGCTGTTGGTGTCACTGCCTGTGGAGCCCCGGAGCTGCTCACATCTGAAGGGCTGTGGCTGTAAATAGTGAAGGGAACATATTTAAAGAACTCAGCCGTAAAATACAAAACCTGTTGGGATTTACATTTTTCCCTGGGGGCTCTAGATGATGTAAAACTTGGCTTCTTCCCAGCGTGTGCTGCATGAAGTGGGAGTGGTGCCACGGTAGTGCCAAGAGAGGTTATCACGTTGTCCAGAGGTAACCAAGGCACTTTTGAGTGTGTGGTTGCATGAACTTGGCCTGGAAGAAGGAGCAGCCCCAGAAGAAGGTGATGCCCTGGGAGAGTGGACTGCAGGTCCTGACACTGCCGTGGGCTCTGTGTATCCAGCTGGCCATCAGCTGGATATCCTACTGGCCATTAGCTGGATATCCAACTGGCCATCAGCTGGATATCCTACTGGCCATCAGCTGCCCCGTTCCTCGGCTTCCTGTGGGGTGCTGGCCCCAGGACATCCAGTGCCATCAGCCTATCCTTCTGTTTGTCAGCAAGTGGTTTGCAAATGCCAAGCCTTGGGCGTCACTGCGAGGGACCTCAGTAACACGAGAACAGTAACAGCACCTAACCACAGAAAAGGCAGAACCTGAAATGACTCTCTGCTGATCTGCTCTGGCTCTTCCCACACACACTGAGTGTGCATTTAGTGTTTGTCATTTGTTTTCATAACCTACTATAAAGGACCTGATTCTGTGCTCTCAGCAGTAAAAATCAGGAGCAGGTCTGCAGATCCTGCTGTTCAAAGAGGTGAGCAGGGTTATGGGCTGAGCTCCTAAGAAGTTTCAGGGGTGTGATGGGCACATGCTCCTGCACCTGAGAGTGTGTGTCCTAAAGTGGGGCTGGTGAAATTCCCAGCTGTCCCCAGCCACTCACAGGGACACAGTGGCTCACACTGTTGGCAGGTATCACTGCCCATGTCCTTCTTTCTCCTTTCAGATGTGCTGATGTCTGCTTCTTGCAAAGACCTGACCCACCTGAGGTTGGCAGATGCACAGATGTGAGCGTGAATCCCCAGTAAAAGGTAACCATCACTCACCTGTACTGCTGCTGGTGGGATCTCTTTCTGTCCTGCTGCAATGGCCTTTGTGCTGATAAAGTCTGAGGTCATCTGAGGGTGGTGGGTGAACCCTTCCTCTCCCAGGGCCATATCCCCACAGCCCAGAGTTGTGAGGACACCCCAGTGCTCACAATGTTCAGGAGTCATACCACTGTGTGCAGGAACATTGGTGAGTGGATCTGCACCTCCCAGCCCTCCTCAGTCCCTCTTCCTCCACATATATCTTCTTCTTTTTGGTAGAATGAGTGAGAGAGATATACAGAGCCTGAGCAAATGGGTTTTCGTGCTCAGCCTCTGCCTTACCACGCTGTGGGGACGACTGACACTGGCCTCCACGCATCATCACAGAAGCCATTCAGGTAGTGGGGCAAGATCCTTGGAGCATGGTGGGAGGACATATGGGGAGGTGGCTGCTGGTGTTGCTGGTGGTACTGGTGGTACTGGTGGTACTGAAGTTACTGGCAGAGCTGTGCACCTTGCAGCACAGGCAAACACTTGGATCCCGGGGCACCTGCTGTCTCTTTCATGCCTCTGCTTGGAAAGGGCATTTATGGGTTAATTTGAAACCATTCATGCTCTTGTTTGACCCCACTCCTAACCCTGTCCTATTTCTGTCATTTTTGCCTGACAGTTAAAGCAGCTCTAATCCTGTAATCCCCACCCGCATTGCTTAAAACCAAAACATATCTTCCACAGTGACTCCCTCACCCAGTCAGTCACCTGCCTTTCCCCTGTCCTAACACTGGGTACCCCATCCTTGGAGGTGTCCAAGGCCAGGGACACATCTCCATGTGGCAACCAGGTCTGATAGTAGAATTGTAGAATATCTCGAGTTGCAGGAGATCCACAAGGATCATTAAGTGACACTCCTGGCCCTGCACACAGATCATACCATGTGCCTGAGATCCCTTATGCCTGCCCAGCACAAGGAGATGCTGCTCTGTCCAAGCAAAGCACTGCTTCCTGTAGAATGTGGTTGGATTTAAAGAGCCACGTGAATCAAGCAGGGTCATTTGGAAACAGAATAGGAGAGTGCTCAGTGAAGAATGATTCACCAGCAGTTTAATCCCCTGTGTAACATGGCGAGATCTTCATGATCAGCAAGGCTGGAATGTCTGGATCCAACTTCCACAAAGGTGGCCCCAGCACCTTCTAATGCTGATAATCACAGGGCTGTCTTTGCCCTTATTTATGTTCATCACTCAACCTGAAGCAGAAGTAAATGGCATTTAAGCCAGCTGGGACTTTTTCTTTTCAGAAATGAGGTTTTCTGGGGATTGCCTGGCACTTACATGCATACAACTTCTTTTCATTTTGTAGCTCTCCACCAGCAAGCAATATTTTACACTGAACATGTGGAACTGTGCCCACGTTCCCTGAGACACTCAAAACGTGTCATTTCAGGTTATGCCATAAAAATCCCATGTTCTGCTGTTCATTTAAAGGTCAACCAGAGTAGGACAGCATTTTTATTTTATTTTTGCATGCAGGATTCAAAAGCCTTTTGCTCTTAGAGTTCTTTTATGGTTCCACGAGATAAGCTGTGTCTTTTTAAAAAGGGTTGCAGTGGGGAAATACCAGTTAAATGGGAGTGAGAAGCATGCCAAAAGCTCTGGAACTTATCCCAGGCTCTCGGGAGGTTTCCTGCTGTCAGTGTTAAACACACCATCCATCTGATATGCATTTTGTTCCAAGTTTCCCGCTGCTCAGCTAAAGGAGAAGCAGCTGCAGGGAGCTCTGGAGCCTGTCGCTCGTGTACCCAGGGCATGCCCGTGTGTGGCTCTGCACTGCTCCTCCAGTGCTCATTAAGCAGGACCTGCAGGGATCTCTGGGGTCATGGGAATGGAGTCTCTCAGCCCATTTTGGCTGATTTGTATTGTGCTTGTGTGGGCCATTACCCAGCCAAAGCACTGATTTGAGATGCTGACCAGCTCTAAACTCTGATCCCAGAGGTAACACAGCCAACACAGTAGTTTTCTACTTTCCTTAATATTTTAATGGCACTGGGAGGAGAGCAGCAGAGCAGCTTGGATTGCTGATGAGCACCGTGACATTTCTCTGCCGCTGCAGGGTGGAAACACCACCCTGATCCTTCTCCAGGTAGAGGGTGGGTGATGGCAAGGTGGAGCATTGATTGTAGCTGGGGTCAGAGGTGATGGTGCTCTGCTTGGAGCCAAAAGCAGCACAATGCACCATCCTCTCTTGTAGCAAAGTGCATCTCATTATCAGCTGCAATTAGCTAATGAGCTCATTAGTTCCAGTAAAGCTCTTGGCTTGGCATGGCAAGAGGGGATGAATTTTGGAGGGCAGGATGGGAGTGAGGGCTGTCAGGAGCAAGAGCTCAGATGCCAGAGGAGTGGAGCAGGAACCACCACTTTTCCTTACCGGTGAGCTGGGAAGATGCTGTGCCCAGACACCTATGTGTCACCAGCAGCCCTGGGGTGACTCCAGAGGCTGGGACAGCGCTGCACATGCCGGGCTCTCTTGTCCCTGGTCGCAGCCCACACCAGCAGGGCCGTGGGCAGGAAGTGGTCGAGGGTGTCTTCTCCAGGCACTGGGCAGCAGATGGCCTGAGGTCTCTGGGGTCTGATGGTGGCTGTTTCTCCTCCTGCAGTGCACGTGGAGCCCGGCACATGCGAAGTCATCGCCGCTCACCGGTGCTGCAATAGGAACAAGATTGAGGAGCGCTCCCAGACAGTGAAATGCTCCTGTTTCCCGGGGCAGGTGGCAGGGACGACACGGGCAGCTCCCTCCTGCGTGGACGGTGAGTACCCCCCCACGGTGCAACCCCATCCTTTTCCATCCCTGACTTCATCTTTACATCTGGTTGTTGTCCTCCGCTGCTCAGGTTGTATTGTTCCCAAATATTAGAGAGCCCACTCTGGTTGCCCAAACTGGAGGCATGAATCACAAGACCCTAATAGAGCAGAGTGGTAGGAGACAATCCCTTTGCTCTGTAAGTGGAGCCTGAAGCAGGCTGTTGAACAGCACTGCTCTCACTGCTCCCTCTGGGAGAGAGGACACTAGGCTTTTTTTTCCTGGGGTATGAGAGAAAACAGGGTGTTCCAAAGGCAGGTGGAGCAGTTGGGTCAGGTGAGGCCAGGCAGGTGACAAGCAGCTCCTTGTCCAGGGCCCCTCGATGTGAGCTGCGCTGGAGAGAGGAGCTGTATCCCCTGATGTCACCCAGAGGTGGGCAGAGCTGCTCCTCCACACCCTGTGCTGCAGCCTGATCCCCTCCTCTCCCCCAGCCTCCATCGTGCTGCAGAAGTGGTGGTGCCAGATGGAGCCGTGTCTCGATGGGGAGGAATGCAAAGTGCTGCCTGACCTCTCGGGATGGAGCTGCAGCAGTGGCAACAAAGTGAAGACAACCAAGGTACGTCCCCAGCAGGTGATGGGGGGAACCCACCTGTGCCTTCCCCAGCCTGGAGCAAGAGCACCCACAGATCTGTGGGGAAGGAGAGAGCTCCAGCTCCTTCAGGGCACACACTGTTTGATAAGGACTCACCAAAGCAGAGCAGAGGGTCTGGGCTGTGCACTGTCACTGGTGCTGGGTGGGCTGGCAGGCATACCACAGCCCTGAGTGGATCCCACAGCTTTTCCAATTGATAATTCTTGCTGGGAGGCTTGGTGTTGGGTGGCTCAACCCCTGAGCAAACATCCTAGGTGTATCTCTGTAACATCCCAGGGCTCCCAGGGTGTCCAGGTTGCCTGCTCCCCAGCACCACCCACCGCTCCAGGGCAGCAGGTTGCCCTTCCCAACCCAGTGGCACAGCCCTGAATCTGTCCCTGTTCGTAGTCTGAGGCAATCATTTGTGACAGAGCACTACATGATTATTATTTTCATGGCTTGCTGAATCCCCCAAGGAACAAGGTGTAATTAAAATTTTATCAAACTCATTAGTAATTACATATATGCCATGGTTAATCAGTTGCATAATTTTGTAATCATTGTTCACACTGTTGAGTGTAATTATTCCTTATGCTTTCATTTTCCTCGCCCCACATGCCCCACCACAAAATTATTGTATTAAGCAGTGTCGAGATTTTTTTCATTGCTGCTATTATTTTTGTGCACAGAAAGCACTTTCATGGTGAAATGTTTTTATGGACGTCCAGAAAGGTTCCTCCAGCCCTGAGCATCCGTCACTGACCAGTAGCTGCAGCACTACATTGAGCTGGTTGTCTTTTTTCCCTTTTAGTGTTTTTTGGTTGATTTCCCCCAGCTACTAACTTAGCCCAAAGCCTCTGTTCTGGCTTTGCTCTCTTGAATCCTCACTGGGACCATTCCCATCTGGAATGGGAGTAGGACTCAGGAGCTTCTGCTCTCCTGCCTCATCCAACAGACCCCTCCATGGCCAACCTCTTTTTGGGTGCCGTGCCCTTCATTAGGGAGGTGGCAGTTTGGAAAGACAGACCCATGTTTTCAAAAGGACTTCTAGTAATTTTAGGTGACTTTAGTGGCTTTGGAATGGTGCCAAAGGGCTGGATTTGCATCTCAGTCCCCTGTGCAGACAGATTTCAGTGGGAGCTGCAGCCAGAGCACAGAAATCACAAACCATCCATGAGGTGACATTTGGAATGGCCACTCCATTAAATGAAAGTAAAGAGCAAATCTTATTTGCACCTCTTGAGGCTGTTTGCTGTTAATTCATGCATGGGGAATCAGCTGGATGCATTGGATAACTTCTCCTCTCCTCCACAGGTCACTCGATAGCCTCCGTGCAGCTCTGGCCAGCCTTGGCGTGGGTCCTGGTGCCCCTGTGAGCAGCAGGATGTGGCCCAGTGCCTGCAGGGTGGGATGCTCCAGGGCTCCCATCCTGCACCCATCAGCAGGGCTGTGACAGCAACTGGATCAGAGCATCCACTGAGCCCCAGCGTTCCTGGAGGCTTCAGAGAGGGACCCCAGTGCATCTGCCAGAATCCCACCACTCCACAGTTTCCTCCTTTGCTGTGGACACATTCACCAACCAAGAAATGGGCTCATTTTCCAATCCTCCTAAATAAAATATTACCATTATATAAGAGCTGTTGACAATACAGACGCAGACAGGCAGCAGGCCCCCAAAATGGGCTTTAATAGCTGAACAGCTTCAATAGCTGAAATCATTGCTGTGAGTCACCTCTCCCTATCTCCCAAGATGCTGAATCCAAGTTGCAGTCAGGAACTGGGAAGTCAATGGTTACGTGAAACCCTTCCCCATATGGCTCCTGGCTTCTGGCCCTGGTGTTCCTAGGAGCTCCAGCCTGATCCCGAGTCAGTGGGGGCTGGTCTGCCCTCAGAGCACTGGGCTTTCCCTGGCCCCCAGGGATGGTGAGATGTCTCCATGGTGCATGCTGCTGGTTTCTCCTTCCTCGGTAATTGCATTAATCAGGTTACAAATTTAGTGTTTTCCACCATGCAAGTCCCAGGCACTGAGTTTCTGCTTGTGTTTGCAATTGAATTTCAGAATTGTTTGAGGGATCTCTCTGTCTGTGGCTTTGGGGTGTCTGGGGCATGCAGATGCCCAGACAGGGCCTCAGACTGAGCCAGGTTTTGTTGCAGTAATCCAAAATAAAGAAAAATGTACCGTCCTGGCCCTGAGCTCATGACCTTCTCCAGGACACACCATTTCCTGTGGAGCAGCAGCTCACAGTGGGGGAGAATGTGAGCTCTGTGCCCCCAGTGTCAGAGGTGCTTGGGACCCTGGGGCTGTCGGACCAACACCTCCAACTCTGCTCTGGGACTGCTCTGGGACCCTGCAGGGGATGTGCAGGTGCAGGAGGAGCTGGAGATGGTGTGGGGGCCATGGCAGTGAGGGGGTCACTGGTGTGTTTGCTGCTATCTGCCTCCTGCCCTGGCTCCCACCACAGGACTCGTTATGGAGACGTTTTTGTAATGGGGTATGTATTACCCTCTCCAGATGTGATGTAAATACCAGACTGTGAAATAATAAATTCATTTTAATCTCTGCAAAGATCTTTTCACTCAGCAGCAAGGGGAGGCTCTGGGAGTGCTTCTCATGCTGCTGAATCCGAGGTGAAGGGGCTGGGGACTCTGCCCTGGCCATTCCAATCCCAACCGCCTTGTGCAATGGTGGCTCTGGAGGAGAGCTAAAAGCCTGTTGTGGCCAGCAAAGGCTCATTAGCTCGTAGTGATCCTAAAGAAAAGTGCATCAATTTCTACAGGAGGCTTTGCTGAGAGCTTTTCTTGTCCTGTCCCTGCACCTCTTTGTGGCAGCACCCACTGCTGCAGTGCCATGTCCCCAACCCAAGGCCAGACTGTGATTGTAAGGTCCCCACCCAGAGTCCTGTCCCCTCTGAGAGCCCAGGCTGTGGAATGCAGAGTGGGAATCTGTTATTTCCAGTAGCAAATACCAGGCTGTAGATGGGACCATCCCTGCTTGGCTGAGCATTTTCACAGTTGGCTCATAACCTGAAGGATCCCCTCTGTGGAAGTGTTGAGCTTGACACCTACAATGATATAAAAACATTTTATTGTCTGCATAATAGGTGCCCTTGGAACTTATTTTTCCCTTACTGCAGTCCACAGTTTAGTGAGGAAATAGCCCCTTGCTGTCTGTGCTGAGTGCTGACCTCACTGCTATCACACCATCAGAGTACACAAATACTGCAAATTGCTGCTCCTCTTCTGGCAGGTAAATGCATTTCCAAGGAAAACGCTGCAGCCTGCAGGACTGCTGGTGTTATCCCTGACTCCTGAGCAGCCAGGGAAGGATCCTCCTGCCACAGCTCCTGGCCCTCTGCCCTTCTGACACTCACTGTATTTTCAGTGCTTTCCTTTGGCCAGGCAGACAAACAGTCCTGGCAGGAGCAATAAACCACGGAAGAGGGTGATGATGATGGTGATGGTGATGATGGTGATGGGAACATCTCTGGGCTGAAGCAGGGACTTTGATGCCCTGTCTCTGCTGCCTCAGTGGGACAATGCCACCTGCATGGTTCCCAGTGACCTCGGACATCCTGATCCCTTCTCTCTACATGTGACCACATTGCTGGTCCCTGAAGGACAAATCAGCCCCTGCAGCTGCATCAACAGCTTGGAGACCCGAAGTCCTCATGCCAGGGTCCCAGATCCACCCTGCCCAAGGCCCCATCTTGGTGGGGAAGTCTTGTGCCAAGTTCTGTCTTGACACATCTGTGCAGTAACTGGCTGGGAGCTTGCACAGACAAGATTTGAAGTTGCCCGAGGGGTGATTAGTCAGAGGAAACTGTCACAGTTAACGTACTTTCAATATCATCTCCCTGGGTATTATAATTATACCCCATTTAATTAGTCTTCAGCAAAAAAAGCCTTTTGTATTAAGATTTAGTGGAAATTATTAGAGAGAATTAAAAGACAAGGATTCCATTTTACCTACAAATACTAAAAGCATAATGCATAAAATACCCCCAAATTACAAGCTGACTAAATTTAGAGCAGTGCTAGGAGGTGAAATGAAAGGTAAAATGAAACCCTTTGAGCAGTACAAGGTGCAGTATTATCAGAGAAATAAGATGGAAACATAATTAACCACCCAGCATTATGCTGAAAGATGGCAAATAGAAATGGGAGACAAAATTAGTGAAATTGCAGAGCAGCCTCATTTATTGCTGCTTTATAAATCAATGCTACCTGTCAGCAGTGATGCCAAGCCATTCCAGAACAGGAGCCTTCCAAGGGATGCTGTGCACAGGGGCTTCACCTTGTCCAAGCTGGGGCTGCTGTGCTCACCTGGGTGGTGAACTCTGTGTCACTGTAGGAGCAGGTGATGCCTCCAAGGGTCCCATCTTTGGTGCCCTTTCCTTCACCCAGCCATGGTCCATTCAGGCCACATCTGCTCTGTCCTCTTCCCCACAAGCTGCTTCCCTTTCCCTGGTGCTTTGTTGCTCTAACTAGTGCCACCCTTGTGACTTTTACAGGTATTGCTCCTGTGGCTCCTCACAGGGAACCCACCGCCAGTGGCCACTTGCACTGATGAGTTCAAGTCCAGTTTAGGTCTGGAGGAACATTTTCTTTAACTGTGCTAAATTTCCTCCTCTCAGGCTTAATTGGCTCCCGTTCCCTATAACCTCTGCCCCCTCCACCCTCCTGTGGAGCAGTTCCTCTGCTTGCTCCTGTCTGCCCATTTGCTTTATTGCTGCTTTTCAATGAATTCAAACGAGAAAAGAATTGTCTTTTCCAGAAGTAGAGAAGTTTTTGTTAGAACCATCTCAGCTATGCAAAAACATCTCTGTGCATCTCCCGTGCTGTGCTCGATAATGGAGAAACCTGGAACTGGCTTATCAGAGGAGAAGCAGAATCTGTCTCGTCCAGCTCACAGGATTCACAGAGGTGGCAGGTGTGTGTGGCTGTTCTGGCACTCGTGTGTTTGGACATGAGCATGTGGGTCAGGTTTTTTTCTGTTTTGCCAATACTTTTCACTAAGAAACTCTACTTTTTTCTTTCTTTTTTTTTCTTTTTTTTTTCCCTCTCTGGCATTTTTTGTAAGTAGATATATCCCTGTTTTGGGGATGTGAAGCAAATGGCTTCAGCATCCAAACATGGCTGCCACATCCTTCCAGCACTCACAACTGCCACTGTGGATGTGGGGACATGTGGCCATAGGCACATGGGGCCATGGGCACCTTCCCCACTGGCTTGCATACCATGTCTGATGGAAATACAACAGCACAGTCTTTTCTCTGGTTAATACACTGTGATGGGGCTGTTTGAAGTGTTAGATGGCTCTTCCAAAAATGCATCCTCATGTTTTATTCAAATGTGCATTTGTGGAGATGTTCTTAAGGGAATGAATAAAATATTCGTTCAGATACTGCTGTGCAATAAAGACAGTCAGGGCAGAGACCACGCTGCTGGGTCAGGGCAGAGCTGGTCCTGCTGCAGGCAATCTGACTCCTGATGGGCCCCAGGAGGATCCCTGGGGATCACAGAATCATAGAATATCCTGAGCTGGAAGGGATGCACAAGGATCAGAGTCCAGTTCCTGACGCGGCACAGGACATCCCCAAGAGCCCCACCATTTCCTAGTGTGGATGAGGGATGCTGGCCCTTGCTGCCACTTGCCTGGGATACACCAGCTCTCTCCAGAGGCTCTGGCACAGCCCTCCATGCAGAACTCGTGGATCCATCACTGCTGTACAGGATGGTGAGACACTGGCACAGGTTGCCCAGAGAAGCTGTGACTCCCCCATCCCTGGAATTGTTCCAGGCCACGTTGATGAGCCTGGAGCAATCTGGAAAAAGGTGATCTTTAATGTTTCTTCCAATCCAAACCATTCCATGGTTCTACAATTCTGTGGCTGCAATTTTCTACTGTCCGGGGTCAGTCCCTCTGTGCCACACTGGGGCAGATGACATGGGACAGCGTGGGGAGAGCTGCAGAGGTGGCACTGCACCAGAGAGCAGTGCCCATGTCCCATCCTGCTGCAGTCAAAACCCCATCCCTGACTCCCACCCCAAGCTGGCAGGAAAACTCAGGAGTCCCAAATGCCATCTCCTGTCCACCTCCACACCTGGACCCCTGCACACTTGGCAAAGTCAGATCACAGGATCATAGAATCATGTCTCCCCTCCCCAGGAGAAAGGCATATGGACATGAGAGGCTGCACAGACACAAGTTCATCCTGGGCAGACTCTGTTTGCTACCTGGATCAGGGATTAAATAGAGGCTCATTTTTATAAAGGGATTTCTAGCCTTATTTTCCTGCTGGGGCAGCTGCAGTGGCCACAGCAGAAAAAGAGCCATTGGCTGGGGTAGAGCAGAGAGGGAGGATGCAATTTAATTTGTGCATTTCCCAGTTTGTTAATCTCCCGATTTACTGCTGATATTTGATTTCCATGGCATTGCTTCATAATAAAGGGATTAGCCTGGACCATAGGTCTGCTCTGATGCTCATCTACTGGGGATTACTGAGAAATTTTGCAGTTAGTTAATGGGTCAAATAGGTAGAAATGAAAATACGTGTATGGTTTTGTTGACATTGGCAGGAGCATTCAGTCTGTAATCTAGCACGGGCTCTCCTGACCCACTCAGCATCCCCTGCTTGCTGTGTCATGGGGGTCCTGATCCACTGTTTCCTGTTTACAGGGTTCCCAGTACCCTGGCCTCTGTCTCACAGGGATCCCAATCCCCTGCTGTTGGGCCCAGAGCCCCAGAGTCAGGAGCCTCAGCACCCCTCCATTGTCAGGGTGATGGATGCTGTGGTGGCAACCAGCAGTGCCTCCAGCTGCCAGTCCTGGCCATGGTCAGGAAGTGCCTTGGGCAATTTGTAAAATCCCTGGGAACTGTGGTTTGAATTTTTCCTGTGCACGTCAGTGGCACCAGAGGTTAATATATTAGCAGGCTGACCTGGATATGAGCAAGTCAGACATCCCTAATAAATGCCTGCTAACTGAAAACACAGACAAATTAGCACATGCTCCATTTCCTTCTAATGATGTGCTTTACTCTGGTCTCAGCTTCCCCACGTGTGTCAGGAGCCAGCTGTGCCCGGGCTCCTGTGAAGGGGGACTGGCCACCTCCCTTGTGTCACCTCCTCTGCAATGCTCCCAGCCCAGCCTGGTCCTCTGAGCCACCAGGAGTGTGATCCTACAGGCAGAGAGATGCATAACTGATTTATTGGTAACATGATATAGTGTACAGAGCCAGGATTAAGTAATGATCCTATTAAACACTCCTGGATGTATTCATATTAGTGAGCTCTAAGTCAATCAATTATTTAAATACAATAATACTTAAATACACTGGGAATCCTGTGATTATTACAGGGGCTGAGACCGTGTTCATTAACAACAATAATAAATATTGTGTAAGGACTGTTCTGTAAGGACTTTATTCTATGAGTTCTGAAAACAGTTCCTGTGCAGGAACTGCAAGGCTGGGAGGACATGAATATGGATCAGTGGGATTATTACATGCACCAGCACCAAGGGACAAAATTAGTGTTTAAAATTCCCTGCAAAGAAAAAAATGTAAAATACAAAAACTTTTGCAATCAGTCATAATAATGAAATTTTGATTAGAAAGCCAGAATCATGCATAAGTTACTGAATCCACCCTCCAGGCCAAACAGTGTGTTGAATCCATTAATCCAGTTGAGAATGTTTTGGCTTTGAAGAGAATTTTGGCTTTGTGGTGGACACAGGGGTGCCCAATCCATCCAGAGTGCAGGTGGACCACAGGCCTGAGTGTTGGGCTCTGGACACACAAAATTACCTGACCTGACCTGGAGGAGGACAAAGAGGAAGAGGAGGAGGAAGATGAGACTGTGACTGCCTGGTGAGGAGTATCTTTCTGAAGCATCCTCTGTTGGGTACATGCACGACTATGCTGAGGAGAGCAACCTTCATTCAGGGTTTTCTGCTCTTACATAGCAGGGAAATAAAAATATAAATTATTTAAGTAGACAGAAGATAACTAACTCTAAATAATCTGGACTCTGCCCAGGTTATAGCTCTGCAACAACATTAATCTCACTAATTATTTAATATTACTAGGCACAGTTTTCAGTGAGTTCAACAATGTGCTCAGTGAATCCAGCATTGAGCAATAGATGCAAAGTGATTGATTCTGAGTTGGAAAGCGTTGTGGCTTGTGGAAGGAAGGTAGGACAGAATCTGCTCCACTGTAAACACCAACCAACACTTCTGAAGCCACCAGACAACTCAGCCCGTTGTTTTCCAGTCTTTCAGCTGTGCAAGTCACAGGAGCCTAGGGAAATGAAAAGGTGAGAACACATTATTGATTAATTACTTAGTCATCTCCAAATGGTTATTGAGCCCAGATGTGACTTTGACAAATTACTCCTCAATTTTTGTGACTGATACACAATTTGATTAATCAAGTTTTACGGTACTTCTGTCAGAGGGTGACACAGAGTCTGACTCCAGTGCCTGGCAAAAGGCAGTGGTGTCATGTTCTCCACGTCTGGTGGCATTTGCAAATGGTCATCCAAGACATAATTAAGCAATGTGTTATTTGGTTTGAAAGGAACAGTGGGTTAATAAATTGAGCTGAACGGTGGAATATCAACATTATCTGATCAGACTGACACTGATAACTGTGAGCTGATGCCCTCCCCATGCAGGGTGTCTGAACACTGATGTCAGTGTCGGGAGATTGATATTGGCTGATGGCGAGGAGACCTCAGAGCTTTGCCCACCCAAGTGTCTGCCCTGCAGAGCCCCAACACGGGGATGGCCCTGGGCAGAAACAACTCCCACTTCAGCCCCATTTCTGCCTTTCTCAGGGCTCATACAGCTCCTGGGAAAAGGCAGGACTGATCTGTAGAACCCTGGAGTCTGCTCAATATTTGGTCACTATTTGTGTTCGGCTTTTCCACCTTCACTTTGAATCAGGAACCCTGTACAGCAAAGCCCAAAAAGTGCGAGCAGAGCAAACCTCTCATTTCCACCAGGAAATGTTTTTAAAATCCTGTGCAAGAAATGGGAAGGTATTCCCCTCCCTGCCTCTGTCATCAGCCCAGCCCCTCCTGCCCTGGGCTGGCTCCTCCCTGGCTCCTGTCACGGGGAACGGGCAGGGTGGGTGCTGGGGGTCCCATCGCTGGTACTCAGGCAGGTGGGTCCATGTCTGCCAGAACATAGCTGATGACTGATCCACAGTTACCACTTCCAAATCAATATTCCTAGAAATATCCATCACTCATACCCACCCAATGATTCTGCTTGTTTTCTCTCCGCAATAATCAATAACTTGCTTTTTAAACAAACTGGCTTTTTTTCCCTTGAGAACCATTCCCCCAAGTTCCCCTCAGTGCTCCATGTACTTTAGGTGTTTAATAAGCATCATGCTCTCTGCTTTTCCTACAGAGTCCATGTGCAGGTGGTTTTTCCTGTTGCTTGTGCTCACCACAGGGTTGCTGACAAGGTGTTGGTGCGGCCACTCACTCCAGTGTGAGCTGTTCCTGCACCCTCATCTCTCCTGTTAACACCTAGTCCATTTGAGACCTCATCTGGAAAGCTGATGCCTGGAGCAAAGAATCCAAGACTCTTAGAGGCAGCAAGGCTATTAATTAATATTTTAACTGCTTTGCTGGAATAAATTCAGCTTTAATGAAATAAAATGAAACCAGTGGCCTGGTATAAAATGAGCACAAGGATGGAGCTTATGTCACATTGTAGTTTCCCAGTGGTGAGTTTTTAAAGAGAAGCTGCATTTCAGGTAGAGCTCTGGCTGTCACATGGTTTTCTCTGTGTCACTTCCAAAGGCAGTACGGCTGCCTTGGAGCCAGGAGCTGGAGATGTGCCACCAGATGCTGGGAATTAAAGAGAACAAGCAAATCTGTGTCTTAAAAAAGAAGCCACTGTTATTTGGGATAGGGCCATGGGACTTGACATCAGATTCCCTCTTCTATTAATCAGTATTTGTGCTTGGTTTAATTAGTTTTGATTGCAGTTTACAGATGTAAATGTGTCTCTCATGGCAGCTCCCTCACCTCCTGGGAATATGAAATGAGTGTTTAGTGTAACAGCACTGGAGCAATGCACAGGAAGGAAAATAAACAGAAGAGCTTCATGTACATCGTCAGGGTTTCTGCTGATCTCCACCTCAGTCTGTGGATATAAACAGAAAAGGGAGAAGATCCTCAAAAGGAGAAAGGCAAGGAGAAAGGAGCCCCATCTTCATGCTCCTGGAAAGCAGTGACTGCTGCTCTGAGGAAAGGCCAAGGACCACCCCTGTGTGAAGTCTACAGGAGTTATGCATCATTGTGCTCCACAGGAGGAATCACAGCTGTGCCAGAGGAACGTGTCCCATGAACAGTCCAGCAGTGACCCTGAGGACACCGTGATCAAGCTGTGAGGTCTCTTCTGTCTGTCAGATGAAGAAAATTCCTCACCAGGAGGTTAATGTGTTTGATTCACCCCCCGCAGGAATATGATCTTTCTTATTAGTGTTTGCCATTTTATAGTTTAATTAAGGTTACCCAGTGGGCCTGTAAATGACATCTTAATTAATAGCCTGCAGTATCTGCCAGCGCCAGGCAGACTTGCTGTGGAGTTGGTGCCTCAGGAGGAGAGGGAGAATGGAGACCTGAGGCACACCTGGAATTCTTCCTCTGCAAGGAGAAGATGTTGGTGCTGACTCCAGTGTTCTCCTGTGTGTGACAGGAGCATCAAGGCTCTGCCTGTGGGTGCTGTGTGACCCCAAGGAAGGTGCTGTTTGATATTGGCACCCCAAATTTACACTTTGACATTTGCTCCCAAACCATGAGACAGAGCAGAGGCCGCCTCAGCAGCCCATAAATCAGGATGTGTGTGATCTAACCACCTGGTCGTGACTCAGCGATGTACTCAGATCCATCTCTTGTGATTTACGACTCAGCTTGGTGACTTATTTCAAGTCAGTCAAGTTCAGAGACAAACTATAACTCAGACCCATCACATATTCATCAGTGACACAGGACTTGGATAACTTGAGGAGAACTTCAGAATTAATTGTGTTACTTATGAAGTTGCTGACATGACTAATCATTTGCCACATGGCAAATAAATCAGCAAGACACCTGAGAAATTCATCATCTTTTTTTTTCAGTTAGAAATTTCACATGCCTTATAAATCAGACATTGGAATAGTTTGGTTTACATCAAGCCCTTGGAAAATGGCCTTTTGGGGAGAATACATATGAAATATCTGTCCTGGTCCTGAACTGGTTAAAGGAGTTAAAGAAAATGCAAGGGCAGTAGGTTGAACATTTTATTTTACAATCTTTACCTGTGTGCAAGCAATGAACTAGGAACTTGCCGCAGTCATGGTAGTGGTTCAGGTCAGTGCAGGGCAGGGTGTTGTGTCCAGAGGAGAGGCTGAGCCATCCCCTCTATCCCACAATCTCCACCATCTCTGTCCTGGGGATGAGCTTCTGCTTTACCCTTGGGCTTTCAACCAGAGCTGGGAAGATGTGCATGGAGTTGCCCTTCAGATCAGATCAAGCTGGGTGAGGCTTGGAGCAACCTGGTCTAGTGGAAAGTGTCCCTGCCCAGGGCAGGGGATTGAACCAGATGAGTTTTAAGGCCCCTTCCAACCCAAACTGATGTGGGATTCTGATTCCCAGGTTGCACACAGGCCATCCTTTCTCTGTAGCTCAGCAGTGCTGTCATGCTGTCAGCCCCCTGCTCGCCAAGAGGAGCAGATCTGCTCTTAATGGTAATAATCAATACATTCAATGAAGAATCAGATTTTATTTAATGTGCAATTCACTTAGAGTCTGACACTTCTAGATTTATTAGAGCAACTCTTGTACATTGACTTGGTACTGATTGATTCCTTGAAATGCATTTTAGTGGGGATTTAAAGTCCCAACAACATAGATATTTTCTATATCCTGCATTTAAACTGCTACAAATGCAACGTGTTCTTATCGGGTGTCCCTTTAAAATACAGAATCGCCCTGCTTTTGTTCTATATATAAAATGCATGGAAGAGATTATTCAGGACATATTTAAAGGATGAGTTTTTTAATGAATCTGTAGGCAATTCACCATAAATTACAGATGGAAATGTAAAATCTAATCAAACTAGTTGTATAAGCAAAGCCATATGTGCAGGAGTTCCACTCCTGGAGAAAAAAAACCCAAACAAATTAAATAAAAGCATTGGAGATTATTTGAATGCATAAAGTATATTTTTAAAGTATTTCCTTAAGGATCTCAGCCTGCACAAAGTGCTGTCATTAATAGAATAGGAAAAATTGCCAGTAAATATTTATATTAGCAGCTTTAGCTGGAAAACCAAAACTCCAGGTAGAAGATTTAAAGTTTCCTACCAGATGCAGCTCTGAGATTTGCTGGTTTCTTGCTGCTCTCCCCAGTGGAGTGGGATTTTTTGGGTGACTCTGTCTGGCTTTATGTAGAGGGATCCCCTGGAACCCAGGGACAGTGATTTTTCAGAAGCATCTTTCAAAGACATTAGCTCACAAGAACTTGTTACCCTAACTGGAGGCCTTCAACTCAGTTTCCTTGCGTGAAGGGATTGGTGAGTGGTCATCACCTCCTTTCTCCAAAGCCCTTTGGAGCCCCCAGCTGAGAAATACAGGGAAGCTGTTGCTGCTGACCAAGCCTGCTGCAAGCCCTGGTTGGATGCTCTGGAAGGGGTGGGATGCAGAAAGGTTTAACTGCCCCAATCTTCCTGCTGTTCCAAGAGCTGGCACCAAGCCCAAACCTGCACAGAGATTGGACACAGTCATGGAACAGGCAGAGACAGAAGAGGATGTGCAATTTTGCTAGTTTTAGGATCATAGGATCATAGAATGGTTTGGCTTGGAAAGGACCTTAAAGATCTTCATAGCAGATGATGAAAACAGTTTTTAACATACTGGTAAAGGAACCAATATTGGTGCCAATAGTACTAAAAACATCCCTGGCTTTACCTTCTCTCGTCTCCTCTCTTTCTTGCCTCATCTGCAGCTGGAATAGATTAATGAGGTGCAAATATTGACAGCAAACTGCAGCTCCTGAGCTTCCTGGGTGCTGGCATGGGACTGTTGGCTGCTGGGTCCCATTTTCTGCTGGCAGCCAAGGCCGAGTGGCTGTCCCCAGTCATAGCAAACAGCTTGGCTTTCTGAGGGGTGGAAAAAAGCTCCAATGAGAACTTAAAAAGCCCTGGCAGCCTGACTCTGTAGTGATGTTCTGCTCAGTTTCTATGGGAACAGGCTGAGCTGGTTGATTGGAAGCCCACATGCAGGAAAGGCAAGAGGAGTGAGTGGGGCTGTGGATGCAGAGATTAATTGGTGTGACTCAGGCTGGGCTTTTATATAATTTGCAGCCATCCCAAATAGTGCCTGGGCACTGGAGCTGGAATGCAAGGAGGAGATGTTCACAGATACACTTAGGAAGGCAAAGCTGCTGCCAAACTCCATCCATGTCCATGTCTCTCCCAGCCCCTTTGGTATGTTTACATGCATTTTTCAGGATGGTGCATGAACTGGGAGAGCAGTGGATT
Source organism: Trochalopteron elliotii (assembly GCA_024734555.1). Taxonomy (NCBI): domain Eukaryota; kingdom Metazoa; phylum Chordata; class Aves; order Passeriformes; family Leiothrichidae; genus Trochalopteron; species Trochalopteron elliotii. The sequence continues at coordinate 181,269 of JANPWX010000610.1, read as the reverse complement.
AATTGTAAAGCATGTATAATATGTTCCACTTCAGCCATTTAGAAATAACAAGCAGAGCTACATGCTTGCTTAAAAAAAAAACCACATTTGGAAACCAAAATTTGATGCAAAGCTGAAAGATAAAGTCTGTTGTAAGCACTTGTAAGAAAGAGTTTAAGAAAAGGATTAAAAGGGATTAGTTGAACGTCTGGGACAGAGAAGCTCCATCAGTAAATCTGATTATCAGCTCTGCGTAGCACTCAGTGATTTATAACTCCAAAAGGCTGATGCTGGAAATAAGGCAGATTTGGAGGGGCAGGCTCCCATCCCTGCCATGGTAATTCAGGCTGGAAGACACATGTGGCCAGCTCTGAATAGTCCCAAAATTCTCTCCGTGGGGTGGGGACTCCCTTGGATCAGGACATGTTGTTCCTCCGGGTTCTGGACAAGAAACTGAACCAGCATCATCATCCAATCATGGAATGGCTTGTAATAGAAGGGGCCTTAAAGCTCATCCAGTTCTACTCCCCTGCCATGGGCAGAGACACTTCTCACTAGACCAGGTCTCTCCAAGCTCTGTCCAGCCTGGCCTTGGACACTTCCAAGGTCTTAGCTGGCAGATAGATGAGGTTTTCATCCTCTTCCTAATGAATGATGCTCAATGCAAATCAGGAGATGTTACTCATGCTTCAGTGGCTGTTGAATTATTCATTGATGAGAAAATCAGGAGGGGCCAGGCAAAGGAAAGCACAATAAGCAGTTAACTGCTTTCATTGGTGCTGCCTGCCTCTTGTTAATCCACTTCCATGCAATCAGTAATTTTTCCAAGGGATGCATTTGGCTCCAGGAGGGAGCACAGTACACAAGCTATTGTGCACAGAGTACTTTCTGCTGATGTTTTCTAGAGAGTGCAAGAAGATTTTTGTTTGTCCCTGTCTTTCTTCGGTTCTTTGGTTTGGTTTTTGGTGGTAGTGGTGGTAGTTTTGGTTTTGATTTTGATTTTGTTGTTTTCTGGTGAATTTTTTGGGATTATTTTTATTATTTTTATTATTTTCTGGCTTCTCCCCATGCTGAGCAGTGCAGCCCCGTTCAGCAGAGGATGTGCATCGGCTCCCTCAGCATTCCCTGGAACTTCTCCCTTCTGGCCCTGCTACAAAGCTGATCCCAGCGCTGCGCTGGCGGTGCCCAGGTCATCATCCCCTTGTAGCCTGCAGGGCTTGGACATTCCTGTCCCGCTCCAGCAAGGCTTTATGTGACATGCCTGCTTTAGGTGGCACGTCTGCCCCAGGCACTGGCGCTGCTTTGTGCCGATTTCTGAGAGCTCAGAGCTGGGGGAAGCCCGGGACTCCCAGCCCTGTCCTACCGTGGGCACTGTTCCCTGCAAGTCTTTGTGGAAACTCATCGAACGTTAGATGCAGGAGAAATAGGGTGGATTTCTTCCCCACTGTTCTTGGAAGGCCTTTACAGCCCAGACCCACCCTGCTACAAGCTCAGAGACCGTTTTGTTATTTCCAGCCTAATTTTATTCCTCGGATCATACCTCATTATCCCCCTGTTAAGAGCATCCTCCGCTAGCCCCTCTCCCTGGGGACAGCCTGACAGAGATGTTCAGATGCATAATGAGGACATTTCCAGCCCCGCAGCCCAGACAGACCCCGCGGGGTGGGACCCCCTGGTCCCTCGCTGCCCCCTCCACGTGGCTCCCTCCTTGAAGCAGCACTGCCATGGCCTCGCTGGCATCCCCATCCCGCGGGGTTCCTCATGCTCAACCAGCCCTGGAAGATAAAATGGACCTTTGGGTTCAGCCCCATCTGTAGAGGCTCCTCCCATCGGGGTTTCCAGTCTTTGCGTGCTTTGTTGGTTTTTTTCCTTTTCACAAAGATAAAATCTCCTAATGAGCTGATTAAACATTGAAAACAGTCTTTCATTAAATTTACATACAAAAAAATTGGTTGCAATTACAACAATTAGCTTACCGTGGAAATTGAGCCACTACCACAGAATCCCAGAATGGTTTGTGTTGGAATGAAACTTAAAGCTCATCTCATCCCATCCCCTGCCATGGGCAAGGACACCTCTCACTGTCCCAGGATGCTCCAAGCCCCATCCAGCCCAGCCATGGGCACTGCCCGGGGTCCAGGGGCAGCCACAGCTTCTCAGGGCAACCTGTGCCAGGACCTCACCAGTCCCATAGGCAAGAATTTCTTTCTAATATCTAATCTAAAGCTCCTCTGTGTCATTGTGAAGCTATTCCCCCTTGTCCTCCTGTTTCTTTTACCTATTAATTAAAAACTGGCTTCATCATTTGCTATTAAGACTAATAAAATGATACGTCCAGTTCCATCTCTGCCTGTTCCCATGCCCTATACAATTTGAGTTATACAATTTGAGTTATTTTTCTCCAAGCAACCAGCATTTATTTGTGATTTACACAGTGGTGTTTGCTGGGGAGAGCCATGATCTTAGGTGTATCAGTTTCCCTCATTGCCTCATTCAGTTTTATGGAGCAGGCAAAAGAAAATTAAACGGATAACAATTACATTTATGCCTCCAATTTAATTATTTGAGGTTACAAGAGCATCCATCTGCTTTGCTCCTTTTTTTGCTCCTGACATCAGCAAAGACTCACATAGGCTCTCCAGCCCATGTGTGGGTGCTCCCCAACAAGGAGTGGGCAAAGTCTGCAGGAAAAGAGATGGATCTTAACTCCATCACATGTTAATGCACCAACTCCCTGCTGCTGGCTGGAAGGCTGTGCTATCTCCTGGTTTGGTTAATAAGGGGAAGCTACTTAAATAAAAATCATTAGAAGAGTATGCAGAGATGCAGTGCTGTCAAGGAGGATGGGGCTGCTCGGAACCTCCCTGCAGAGAGGGAGGGAGCATTTGATGGCCATGGACCAGGATGGGCTGATGGACCCAAACACCTCATGCTCTGCACATCCCTGTTCCATCTTTGTTTTGAAGCTTCCTGCACTCACAGCCTGGCCTCGGTGCAGTGGAACAGTACTTAGAAGTTACCCTTCATTCAGAGCAACTGTAGACTGAACAAAATTACTGTTACAAAATGCTGCAGTTCCTTTTCATTTTCCATCTTTAACAGCATTTACTCTGTCACTGGTGGATTTATGGCATTTGGCTGCAGGTTTTAATTGCTGTTTGCATGCACAGCAGTGCCCCAGCCAAGCACTAAATGTGTATTTCCACTTTACATCCAAATTCAAGCCAGTACAGAAGAAATATCAGTGTGTGTGTTTTCGTATCAGCTCCATCGTAATTTGCCCTTAGAGCTGCAGAGGAGAAGGGATGAAGTATATTTGTTTTATTTTGAGCTCTTTGTAAAACACCCAATGAAGCAGAAAGGAAACCAATCCCACAGCAGAGGCCACACAGGACCCAGGATCTCTTTGTGACTTTGGGACTGGAAGGAAATGTAATAAAACTTGTGTTACTCCAGTGGGATGAGGTGAAGAGCAGGAGGGGTACAGGGAAGTGTCCCTGGTTTGGCTGGTGCCACCAAGCCTTTGGTACATTGTGGTGGCTCTGGGAACCCTGTCACCCCTTCAGAATGTCACTCACCCCCCAGGTAGAGGTGTCACCCCCCCAGGTCACACACCATCCAGGTACCTTTCTTCCCTTCTTTTTTCTTTCTTTTTTTCCCCTCTTTCTTATTCCCTGGTTGATCAATTATTTAATACATTTCATCCCAGTGCAGAGCTCCCTGAAGTGAGTTGTTTTAAATTAAATACATTTCTCTTTGAATCAACTGGAGTCCCTGAGAAATTTTTAGCTTGCAAATGAGCTCATTAGAATTTTGGAAGTGTACCTGAATCTTTCCTCTGTGTTTTTTCTTTATTTTTATTATTTCAAATCTCATTCCACTTTGTTCCAGGTTCAGTCTTTTCCCTACAGCAGTGCCCTATGCACTGACTGATCAGAATAATTTCAAAAGGAACGAATTAAAGGCCCCAACATGAAATTTCCCCAATAGAGAATTGATGTGGGTTAACTGTCTGTATCTTATTGTGCTGCCTTGTTCGGAAAGCTTCTAGCAACCATCCATTATAGTTATAAGGCTGAGTGATGACTACAGGTACGCTGGGGAAAAAAATGGGAAAGAAAAAAATAAAAGAAAGGCATTTTCTATGAATAATAGCACCAGGGTATTTAAAACACTTGGCTGCACACTTTTCAGTCAGCAGGTGCTGAAAAATGCATTTTCCCCTTAATAACCTTTAAATCCCTTGTATGATGTGGGTTTTCTCTAATCCTCTAAATATGTTCGGAGGAGACAACAAAAATCTGTACATGACAGATTGTGGCTCCCAGGGGGGAAACCACTTCTTCATCTCCCCACAGACATAGAGAAAGGTCTTATTCCAGCTGTGGTACAAGAGCAGCTTGACACCAGAGAACAGCTGCCCAGAGGGCGAGTGGACACAGGGGACAGGAGCCCTGGGATGAGTCTGTGCCATGCGAGGTTCCCCCCAGCACCCTGGGGGCCTTCATGGGACAGCCACACACTGGTGGCTTCCCTGCCAAGGGATGTGATGTGATGTGTGGCTGCTCTTGGAGGTTGTCTGGGCAGGATGGGTCCCACAGAGCTGCCGTGGGGTGTCTGACAATGCCAGTGACACCAGGGTCCTGCTGCTGGGTCATACAGATAATCTCTCCTGAATGCATGGCAGAGCTGGCTGACCTAATTACAGGGATAAATATGACATACAGAGAGGGAGAGGGAGGAAGAAGCAGAGGTGAACAAAGGATGTGAGGGGCTGACAAGCACTGTAAGAGCACAGGTTTCATATTATCCCAGAATGGTTTGGGTTGGATGGGACCTTCAAAATCGTCTTGTTCCAAACCCCTGCCATAAAGCTCATCTTGTTTCAACTTCGTTTCAACAGGCTCCTCCTGTGATTTATGGTTTAAAAAGGAAGAAGGAAGCATACTGGAATCACTACAAGAAGCCAGAAGTGTCTGGAAAATCCCACCCAGCTGAAGACCCATCCCTGTGCTGCCTGTGAGCTGCCTGTGCAGCCCTACCTGGGGACAGGGTGTCTCACCCAGCATCTCTGGTTGGAGCATCCCAGGGCAGGGAATAACCATCCCTTTGGAGCCAGGTGTGCCTGTGCTTATTTCCAGATGTGAGACTGGCTGCTGGTCCCAGCAGGTTGGAATCAGAACCTCCTGGTCCCTGCAGTATGTGAAGGCACAGGGATAAGTTTCATTTATCATTTTAACCATTAAATGTAGAGTTTTTCTTCTAATACAGTCTTATAAACTATTCGTTCTAATTTGCTCCATCCTTGAAGGTGAGTTTAATAACATTCATACATTTTCATTTATAAATTTGTCAGTAATAAGAGGGTTGGCACATGGGAGAAAGTAGCTGCATAATTGCTGCTTACACGCTTGTCTTACTGAAAAACTGCTGGCTCAGGCATCGGCCGTGCCGGGCATCATGCATGAAATTGCAAATAGAATTTAATTTGCCCTTGTATCCTGTAGGATCAGCTTAAAATGATTAATGCAGGAGAAAATGTTGTCACGACTTTATTCATTACAATCTCCAAGGACTGCAGTGCAAAGCCATCATGTATAACATGACAATGTGTAATATGCAGCTTTCTGAACTGCTTTCCTGTGACAAACAACCAGATTTCTGCTCCCTAATTCCAGTGCTGAGGTAAGCGGGATTCATCCCATGCATGTTGTTGTGATCTCCGGGACAGGTGGAAATGTAATTTGTTTAAGTTGAGGACATATCGAGCCTGGTGTCATCATCAGCATGAAAGCACTGCAGAAGTGCAGGAAGGTGGAAAGGATAGCCAAGGCAGAACTGAGAGTCTGGAGACATGGCTCAATCTTAAAAAAAAGGCCTCTGAAGAGACAGATGTTCTTCCCCTGAAACCTCTCTTTCCAGTGCTGATCAGCAGCCAGTAAGAAAAATCCCTTCTGCTCCATAGCCACTGGCTAATTGGCTTAACATGGTGAGAGAAATTACTGGATTGATCTCTTTTTAGTGGGGGGTTTGTGAGGAGGTTATGGCTTAGAAATTGTTCTCATCAGAATTCTAATTGAGGAATGAAATATGGCTTGTGATTATGTTATTGAAATGGATTGTCTGGTAATTATATTAATACCACAGAATTACTGTAGATCCCATGTAAACTGCAGTTGGGAGCATTCCTGTCTCAGAGGAGTGGTCCCTCCTGCCTCTGAGTTAATCACTGCTTTGTTACAATGAGAAATGGATCTCCCAGTCCCCTGAGTCAGAGATAAACGTCCCTTTTCCTTGGCCTGGAATCCATTTTACCTTTTGATTTCTTGTTGGTAGATCCACACCAGGTGTAGAACCAAAAGCAACAAGAGCCCTGCCCTTTCCCCCTGTGTGTGTCATTTCATGGGTGACCTCAGGTCCCTCCCGAGCCACAGGGTTGCACAGGTGACTCCCTGAAGGTGCCAGTTAGGGGATACTCCTGCAGCAGGTTGTGCTGCTGTAATTACAGGAGCTGTTTGGCTAATTAGGCATTCAGAGCACGGCATGGACACCTCAGGCTCAGATCTCCAGCCCACACTTTGCTGCCTGTGCTGTGGTGGGCACAGAGCAGGGCTGAGACTGGCAGAACAGCGCTGCTTCTCATACAGACTTCCCTTGACTCCAGAGTAGACAGTTCACCCTAAACCCACATTTTTAGTGGAAGAATAGGGTGTGCATGAGGGGAGCTGAAATGATGGTAATTAAATGGTTGGAGTGGAAGTCAGTGTAAGTGTAAGATCACATGGACACCCACTGACGGCTCCAAGGCATGGGCTCCACACAACTCTGCTGACCCACCTGAGTGTGACTTAACCAGAGAACCTGTGGCTACCCCATCCTTGGAAGTGTCCAAGGCCAGGTTGAACCAGACTTGGAGCAAGCTGGGATAGTGGAAGGTGCCCCTGCCCATAACAGGGGAGTTAGAAGGAGATGAGCCTTTAGGTTGCTTCCAACCCAAAATACTCTGGGATGCTGTGATGACTTGCCAGGGCGGATGTCCTTGTCCAGTGTACACCTGCCAGAGTGAGCACATTTAAAAGGCATCTCAGTTTGATAGGTTCCACTTTTGCATTAATTTAGAAAAGTGCTGCAAGTAGTAATTGTGCCTAACCCCCTTTGCAAACCTTATGCCGGATTTTTGTAATTAATTATTACCAAAGAGAAACATATCAGGCTTGAAGAAGCTGACTGGACCTCCTGGCAGGAGCACATGGACTAATATCTTATTGGTTTAGCTGCCAGTTAAAATGAGACAAATCAATGTAAATTTCATTGTATTACAACAATATTGATTCCCTATTAAACAGCAGACAAAGCAGGTTATGCCTTTAGGAAAGCTATTAGGAGTTAAGAATGTTTTTTCTTGTGAATAAATGGGAAACTAGTGTTTAATACTGGAGAGTCAAAGAAGGAGGAAGGTGTGTGGGAGGTTAAGGAGAGTGAAGGGGCACAGCCAAGCCAAGAAATGGCAGGCACAGATGTCTTAGGAGAAATCAGTGCAGCCATGGACACCCCCTGGGTGGGGGACGAGGGAACACTGGCTTCGGCACAGGGATGCTGCAGTCCCTTCCAGCCTTGAGTGAGATCAACACTCACATCCCATGTCAGGAAGGTGCCAGTCACTCTGCCACTTACCTCAGCTTCAGTTAGTCATCAGGGGAAAGCGCTTGGGTCAGCATAGCAGAAAATCCCTAAGAAATTTCGTCATGGAGAAAACCTCCCTTAGCCTGGAAGCCAGGCAGGTGCCTCCATAACCTGCCTCCTCCAAAGGGTTAAACCAACAGCAGCCACAGGCCTGGGATGAAGATAAGTAATTTTTAACTGAATACTGATAACACAATTGAAGCTGGGAGCTTATTGACTCCTGGAGTCACTTTTAATGGTTCTTTACACAGTGAACTCCACACCGTCTCTCACCCATGTGAGTGCACGGCACAGACAGAAAATTCCCTGATAACACAGAAACTTGTTCACACCAGAGGACAATAAAATGATGAGTTAGAAGCAGTAATTTCCACTCTTAATTACCAATGACAAACTAAAAATCAACTCAAATTCCTGTAAAGGAGCATTCAAAGCAAAAAACATTTTGATTCCCTTAATCAAATACTTGAGTCTATTTACTATGTACATATGCCAACAAAATAACCTTTTGGATACTATTTACTGAGTGACACAGTGGCAGGATGAGGGCTGGGATGTTGACATGGTACCACCAGGATCAGCCCCAGGATGGGGTTATTGTCAGCGTGGAAAATGGGAGGTGAGCTGACACAGCAGAACCAAGAGCAACTCCACTCAGAAAGGGAAAATTCATTTTAACCTGGTGGCATTTTCTTCACAAGTAAGTTCAGAGTTGGGTTAAGAACATGACTTGGATATGGCCCAACTCTGCAGCCCCGTGACTGGCTCAAAACCACATGAATTATAAAAGGAAGGAGAAGGATTCCTGCGGGATGAAGAGGGCAGAGCTCCCTGTAGAACTGTAACTCGATCTACTGTGCAAGGAAGTGGATGAAGATTACCCGTAACAGGGACCACAGCCAAAAATTCTGTGTGTTACACTGAGCTGCAGCCCAGCACTATGCCAGAACAGTCTGCAACCTCAGATTGAAATAATCCAATTTAGGCAAACCAAAAGTATGAATCACAAAACACCAGCTACAGTTACAGCATCCAGGTGGGAATGAATGGGAGCAGTGTTGGTGATAAAACCAGCCTGGCAGAAGCTGGAATAGGATGCTGATAAAGCTGTCATCTTTATCAATCTACAAAAATGTGGTTATAAAAGCTGGGCTTCAAGGCAAATAGGGGCAGTTCTTGGGAGATAGTTTGAGCCAAGCCTTCTCTGTGCACAGCAATGAGAGAACAGTGCTGCTCTCCTTTTTCCCTTGGTCTCTGCTTAAATCCCTGTTGGTCAGCTCAGGTCCCTGTGCTGGTGACACTTTTCAAACACCAGGGGCTTGGGCTGATTAAGCCTCTTCCTGGGGCGACAACAGAAATTTACAGACCACAGCTGGACTGAAGAGGTTTTGCACTTCTGGGAGTGTTGCACCCCAAACCAGCACTGCCTACCCAGCCCAGTAAGGACTGAGGGTCAGCTGGGGGCAGCACAAGGCATGGGGCTGGGAGCTGCATCTTCCCCCAGCTGCTCTCCAGCCTTCCCTGCAGCCTTGGCAGAACAATCCAGGCTGGTTTCCAACACCACCAGACACTCCCATTTGGATTTCTGGGGCAAAACCTCTGCCTGCAGTGCCTTGGGAACAACAGGTTTGATTCCTTCAGGATTTGTGGGATGTAACTGTCAGAAACCAGAGGTCAAGGCAGCCATGATGCCAGAGAAAGATGCCATGGCCTCTTCAGGTTAATTATTTGTCTGAGAATTGCATAATGCAGATGTATTATTCAGAGCTTAGCAATGGATTTAAAAAAAAATCAAACGAAAGATGAGGAGGAGACACAAAAGCTGGAAAGACTATAATGAAGCAGGGAATGAAACAGGAAGACAAAAGATCTAATTACAAATGACATTATTTGCATTCTCATCAACTTGTTTCAATTTTGTTTTCTTATTGCTTTAATCTTGCAGCTTAATTCAGTGGAACATAGTGGATGAAGGAGGCAATGAAGAGCTGTGTGTGGTTTGTTTGGGGCAGGATGTGATGGTGGGTGCAGGCAGCCCCAGCTTTGTTTTTCCATGGGCTGGACATGTCAGGTTATTCCTCAGGTTATATAGTCTTCAGATATATCTAGATGTTTCAATTCAAAAAATTAAGGTGATAAAAATTCAACATTCCTCTCCACGCTTGTGTGAAATGGGATCTGAAACAGCTTCAGCTTTGATTGGATACTCAGTGTGACCTGACATTTAATTGAGGATGGGAAAGCACAGGTATCTTAAAGAACAGGATGAAAATAATTCTGACATTGTGCTCTTGATGAGAAAATAGCATTTTCATATCACATCGGGCATTACATTATATTTCAGGTAGTAAGGGCAATGCAAGTAATGCTCAGAGAGAAACCCATTTGGACTCCAAGAGGGAGCTTGTGATTCTTTGGGGTTTCACATTAATTTGATATTAATTTTTTAAGCAAAAATCTGGCCCAAAGCTCATGGACTATATTGGATATCAATTTTTTTTAATTGTTTGAAATTATGCTCATAGTAGCCTTGCTGTCATAGTGAAGAAGTAACTAGTTTGAAACAAATTAAGCGGTCTAAATTGCTCAAGCAACAAACCATGGGCAGTGTTGCTCCTGGAAAATAATAAACTCAAAAGTCAAACCAGTTCTGGTGTCTCCACATCTTTCCAGTACAAGGAACAACCAGCCTGGGGATGAGCTGGGAGACCAGCTGGGTCCTGCCTGGCCAGGTGGCCAGAATCACCAGTATTGCTGGCACCAAGTGCATCCTTGGGGCTTACAAAAAGGAGGGAGAACAAGTTTTTATACAGGCAGATAGTGGTAAGACAAGTGGGAATGGCTTTAAGCTAAAAAGAAGAGATTTAGATTAGATGTTAGAAGAAATTCTTTACTCAGAAGGTGATGAGACCCTGGCACAAGTTACCCAGGGAAGCTGTGGCTGCCCCATCCCTGGAAATGTTCAAGGCCAGGCTGGACCCTGGTCTACTGGAAGGTGTCCCTGCCCATGGCAGGAGGTGGAATGAGATGATCTTTAATGTCCTTCCCATCCAAACCATTCTGGGTTTAAAACTCACCCTAGCAGACAGTATCAGGCAGCTCCCCAGGGCTTGTATTTCGCACCTCACAGCCGTTTCCTGGGGACATTTCCCCACTCAGGCATGGACTTGCCCCCCACGTGAGTTGCCACAGAGCAGATCCATCACCATGTTCACTGTCACTCTCCAGGATTCCCTGCTCCATCCTTGTGCTCCCAGCAATAGCGCATGACCTTCCATTTCTGCTCTGGTGGAAATGGGAACACACAAATTTTAAATTACAGATATTTCAGCCAAACAACCTATTTGAGTTCAGGCTTTATTATCATCTTACACTGTTTTCCAATTGATTAAAAGCAGGTGTGGGGGTTTTTGGGGTATATATAACGCTCATACATGCAGCCAACATAACTCCATGCATTGATTTTTGGGCCAGCTCTGCAAAAGGCAATTCAACTGACAATTAAATTAACAGCTACATTTGTTATTCTTGGCCCAAATGAGATCCAGAGAAGAAATTGCCCTGCTACCCACTCAAAGTTCATCAGTCTTTGAGGAACATTGGACATTAAAGCCTGAGCTGAACTGCATCTTCATCAGGCTGGGAGTCTGCCTGGGAGCTTCATTCTCTCTGCAGATGATGCTGTAAAATACCTTGGAATAGGTTTAGATTAGATTTTGGGAAGAAATTCTTCCCTGTGGGGTTGGTGAGGCCCTGGCACAGGTTGCCCAGAGCTGTGGCTGCCCCTGGATCCCTGGAAGTGTTTAAGGCCAAGTTAGACAGGGCTTGGAGTAGGCTGGTCTAGAGGTTTCAGCTGCTTTAGCACGAGGCACTTGAGCTGGGCACGGCACTGGTGGTGCCCACGACAGTAGTGCCAGCACTGGTGGTGCCTGTCCTGGTGGTGCCCACACTGGAGCCTGCCCATCTCCAGGTGCACCTGCTTGTCTGGCAGCAAAGAGCCATCCTCCAGACTGAGACTCTTCTCAACACATTCCACTGTCAGCATTCAGTGGTTTCCACTGAAGTTTACTGTGCTCAGATGGGAACTTCCCTGGGAGCAGCAGGGCTGACATGGAGGCGTCTGCTCTGAATTTCAAGCACCTTCCTATACACGTGACCTGGAGCAGTAGGAGCATGTAATTGATATTAAATACGCCACACTATCTCACACTGAAGATAATTTGAATGCAAGGATTTGAACTAGCATGCTAAGAATATTTATTATTGAATCCAGAAATGGCTTGGGTTAGAAAGAAACTTAAAAGTTCATCCCTTTTCACCCCACTGCCATGGGCAGAGCCACCTTCCACTAGACCAGGTTGCTCCAAGCCCCTTCAAAACTGGCCTTGGACACTTCCAGGGATGAGGCAGCCACAGCTTCTCTGGACAACCTGTTCCAGTGCCTTACAACCTTCACAGTCAAGAATTTCTCCCTAATATCCAATGTAAACCTCTCTGTCAGTTTAAATCCATTCCTCCTTGTCCTATCAATGCATGCCCTTGCATAAAAAATTTCCAGCCTTTAAATTAATTTTGTTTGTTTTCTTCTGTTGTATCACAGGGCAAAATACAGAACAAGCTGTGAATATCTTCTCCACTGAGTGTCAGAACACTTGCTTTATACTTTTGCATTCTCAGGATATTGTCTACTCTATCACAGGCAAAGGGGATCCTGATTGCATTAGTATTTATCTGGTTATTGATTATAAAATATTAAAAGTGGAGCTGACAGAACCAAAACTTTTGCAGCACTAACTATAATGAAAATAGTGTTCAGCATCCTCTGCAGAAATGTTCAAGCTAACATATTAAAATCTGAACAGTTGCAAATAGAGCTGAATTTACAATTGTCCCGGGTTTAAATTAAGAAGCATTGAGTCAGTGTAGACAGAGCTGGGGTTCCACTAAATCAGAAGAAATTAATGCAGTTTGTTTTCATCTGGAAAGAGAAAAAGCTTAAATGAGAAAGAAGGTATTACCTTAAAAAAAAAAGTCACCATACCTAACAGCAACTGGTGTCTATGCACATCCTCTGCTCTGTGCTGGGAGGGTAGCAGGTGGCAGAAACAGATTCCCACATGCTTGGGGCAATGGCAATCTTTGAAGGATGATTTTGTGTGTGTATGTCCCTTTGAAATGCAGCAAAACACTTTGCTAAACACCTTCATTTGCACTTCTTAATTATATGCAATTCTTGCTTTCATGGGATAAAGTGTTTTTATTGGAAACTCCAAGTGTCGTATTGAAAGGAACTTTGCTTTGGCTTACACTTTGGAATAACTTCCCATAAATCTACCCCAATCTTTTGTGCTGCTTTTTCTATCCCCTTCACCACCCCAGCTGCTTGTAACAGCAAAAGCTTTGGGTGGCTCATCACTGTTTGACAGGAGTGTCAATGATGCAAAACTGGGAAAAATTATTTCTATTTCAGAATCTCAGACGAAGTGGGATGACTTTCCTGCCCAGAGAGGTCCCTCCTGATTGCAGAGGAGCTGAGCATTGTCACACAGAACAAGAGGGGCCTCAGCAACCAGGTGGCAGCCAAAGATCCCTGATGGTGCTCGGCTCTGCCCATCATCTAGCAAGTTCTGAACATCTCTTTACACCTTTTTACAAGGGCAGGGAATGACAGGAGTGGATTTAAACTGAAAGACAGGAGTTTTAGATTGGACATTAGGGAAAAATTCTTCCCTCTGATGGTGGTGAGGCCCTGGCACAGGTTGCCCAGGGAAACTGTGACTGCCCCATCCCTGGAAATGTTCAAGGCCAGGTTGGAGGGGGCTTGGAGCAACCTGGTCTAGTGGAAGGTGTCTCTGCCCATGGCAGGTGGTGAAACAAGATGAGATTTAAGGTCCTTCCAAATCATTCCACAATTGTGCGACCTCCACTGTATTGCCAGGTATGGCAGAGCTGTTGCAGGTACCTGCACAGGTCTGGTCTTGTACAGACCAAGACATTGCAAACCTCTTGAACTTGTCTGTCTCTTCCTAAAAGCAGTACCAACAGAAGCAAGGTCACAATGCAAAGTACTCCAGCAAAGGTGGGAGACTGGTGGGTGACAGCAGCACTTCTCAGCCTCACTCCTTTCATCAAGCCAAAATGACTTTTGGTCACACCCTACCAGTCTCTGCTGCTGCACCTCACACTCAGACACTCCTGTATGTGTAGTACTGAGGAACTTAACTGGAATTCACAAATCACATTTTTACGTGGTTTTACTAAGTTCTGCAGAGCTTCATCCCACTCCTCAGAAGGGCATGTAGAAGTTCAGAGCTACCAGCTTTGGGAAGCAGCACTGAGCTTCCTCCTTTCCATCAGATGCTCTAGACCTGGTCTTTGGCAAACCATATCTCAGGTACAGCATTTCTCATTCTTTTCCCATCTCCTTCTGTAATTTGTTACTGAATTCTAACCCCTCCCTCAGCCTCAGCCTTTTTACATATGGTACATGGCCCTGCACACAGGTTCTGTAAATGAACCTGGTGACACTCCAGTGTAGATGAAAGTGAAAAATTGATGTCGTATTCCCGGCTTCATTTCACTGTGGCACAATTCATCGGTGCCATCTGTCTTAGTCCTTTTAAAATGGCAGCTCTTCTTGAGTTGATTGACAAGTGAATAGATTTTCTGCCACAAAGTTTTGAGGCCAATCAATCACTTATGTGTATTAATTACGAAGATCTTGAAGCTGCAGTGGGCAATTTTTTTACTTCAATGAGTTGCACATACAGAGTTGCTTAAACTTGTTTTTAAACAGCTTATTTTTCACTGTTGGTCAAAACTGTGGGCTGACAGATTCAAAAAAAAAAAAAAAGGATTGGCAGCTCCTAAAAGCAAACTTTATGATTCCAGCAGACAGCACTGTTGTGCTATATCAGAGACAGCACAGTGTGAGTCTGAGGGCACAGAATGCCATGCCTTCCCCCAGATAAGGAAAAAAGCCAGTTGTTTAGGCAATTAAAGGTTTTATAACCCTTTTTGCAAGAGAAGGGATATATAGAATTCTGGAATGGTTTGGGTGGGAAGGGTCCTTAAAGCTCATCTCATTCCAACCCCTGCCACTAGATCAGGTTGCTCCAAGCCCCCTCCAACATGGCCTTGAACACTTCCAGGAATACTGTGGAAGAAATGAAGATTTATCCAATCCCTGCCCAAATTATGTCATTTCATACAGAATATTAGTAACATCCTGGTTGACAGGATGCTGCCCAAACTCCACGGGAAATAGCAATGTAATAATGTTGCCACATGTTATATGGATTTGTAGTGCTGCTCTGCACAGTTAAACAGATAATGATGTTTCTCACCCATAGACACCTGCAGTTTCACAGTCAGAGCAAAGATTCTTTATACGCACAATATTTTTCTATACAGAGTTACTGACATGTGAAATAGAAGATGCAGGAGATAAGGTAGACTGTGTATGTATATCTATACATACATAAATTCTAGTTCATGTATCAGTTTAACTTTATAAAGGGTTTGAGCTTCTGAGCACATAAAGGGACAACTTAAGCAGGTATATGTTCCATGAATGTTGAAATTTTCCTGGATTTCATATAGCAAAATTCTATCAGTATTTCAGGCTACTTCAAATGCAGGTGGCTGGAGGAAAGGAAGGTTTTTGTAAGAACAGGGTTAAAAAGAAACTGGTTTTACGTCCTCTATTATATGAATTCAATCTAACTACAATCTGATGGTGAGAAAGCATGTGACAACCTCCGTGTGTTATAACAAGCACCAGAAAAGAAAGGAGCTGGTTATTTTGGGAGGTTCTGCACTGGCTTAGCTAATTGCAACCCCTGCAAATGCTGAATTGTGTGAAATTTTTAAACACATTTTGAGGAACATTGAGGATGCTTGATTTTCTCCAGAATGGGGTATCAACAGTTTTGTAAAATCCCCCAACTGAAGCAGGGAAAGCATCGAAATATCCACCTCAGAAATTAACACAGTGTAATTAACATCTGCACTGAGCCTCAGATACAATGGAGGCTTCCAGATAAACAGCTCGGAGTGGAAATGGAAGTCCTTTGATACAGCAGTTCCAGGGTCATGTGCAGCCCCCACAATGGCAGCACTCAGGTGAAGGGGTGTCCCTGCAGCCCCCCTGGCTTGGGACACCCCCATCCACAAAATGGATAAGTGGGGAAGGTGGGATTTGGCCAAAGGTGAGATTTGATGATCTTGGAGATCTCTTCCGACCTGACTGATAATGATTCTACAACCGTGCCCTGAGAAATGGAGAGTGGGTCTGGCCTTGCTGACCCAAGCCAGCCCTGGATGATGCACTGGAGAACATTTTTTCCGGGCTCACTGGGAAGTGGCTCAGCTCCACCACTTCTGAACAAATGCTGGCAGCACTTCTTCAGCTCCTGCTTCAATAGTCAGAGAGACAGAGGGAGAAGCACCCATTCCATGGGAGCTGTGAGGTGCTGGCTGCTGTCTCCCAGCTCTGAGCACTATTTTAACCCACATGCAAAGGGAAATCTTGAGGCTCAAGCCCTATGCTGGTGGACACCTGAAGGCTTCAGTGCATGAGAGGGATTTGTAAATGATGCAATTGTAATAATTTGTATGTGAAAGAGCTTGTCCTTCACCTACCAATTTAATGCAGCCAATTGCAATTCCCAATCTCTTTTTGGGGAATAGCTTGAAGGAAAACCTGAGGCTGCAGCCCATCTGTGCTCGTAAGTTTCTATTTATGGTAAAATAATTTCCCATTGCTGTTTCCTAAACTGCTTTGACAGAAACAAAGGAGTGCATTGGAGTGCTGGCTTCCCTCGGCAGTAGCTGTGTGGAATTGCTGGTTTGACCTCATTTCATCCTCTGAGTATTTAGAGATTGCTTTCATGCCCAGGAACCATAGGAGAAGAATATAGATTCCTTCTAGAGTGTGTTGAACTTGGAAACAGTAAGTGACCTCTGAAGTTGAATTCCATGGCCACAAGAATAAAGAATTTCTTTCCTTAGGCATGAAAGAAACAGGTTTTAGATCAACACCAGAAGAACAGCGGCTCAACTACAAATACCCAATAAAGTGGAAATAGAAAATCTGTTTCCAAATTATATCTTTTTGAAGAAATCATTATTTCTGTGATTCCCTCATGCTTTCCATATCTGTGTTGCCATCTAACAGAGGCTGCAGAAGTTAAAGGATGTGAGTCTATCCTGGTGTTCCTTTGCAAACACACAAGCACAGGGAAGCTTTGCCAGAACTGTTACTAGATTCTATTCCAGGAAAAATGGGCAAATTTCCACTTAGACAATGTGATAACCAAAGGGCATTTTCACAGAATGGGAGGGAAAGAACAGAGTAACTTCAGGCTGTTGGTCTGCTGGAACAGCTTTTTTTAGAGGCCCACCTAGAGACTGCTTCCACTTTAGCCTGTGGAAGCCACAGAAGCCCTGCCTGTGCTGACAATCTGATTTGTGCCTTGCTCTTGCAGGGAAGTGGCAGAAGGTCTGTGTGTCCTCCCCATGCATGGGTTAGATCATGATGTTTGCTCATCTCTGCAGCCCTGTTCTAGCATCCAATCACTCTGGGCATGAAATGCCTCATAAGCAAAGTTTTCCTTTTGCTTTTGTGCTCTTGCAGACTGCAGATTTCCAAATATGGTTGGACTAAAGAGAAAGTTCCCACTGATACAAACTGATTCAGCCCCAGCACACCCTTCCTGTGCCCTCCCCTCCCCTGGGGAGGAAAGAGATGGTCCTACCCTCACTTCCCATGCCTGCGGCCTCTGGAAGATTTCCTCCAAAGCAGATATATTGCATTCTTTTGGAGTAATTCTCACAGAGTTTATAGAATTTTAAACAGAAATTATTGAGAAAGAAATCCCCACACACATATACTGATATGTTCTCTCTCCCTCACCCTCTTCCTTCCCTCTTTGTGATCATGAGCTGAGCTACATCCATGCTCACTTGCATGTCATGGACAATAGCAGAAGCTGGAGAGAAAAAGAGGTGGGGAGTGATGGGGGTGTTGGTAAAGGTCCCCTCAGGGTACAGAATAATGGAGGTACTTTAGGCCCAGCAATGGTGGCAAATTGAGGGACCACTGAGTGGGAACGAGTAGGAGCAGACAGCATTCTCTGCTGAAAACAGCTTGGTAATCACAGATTTAAAATATATATTTACTTTAGGAAGGATTTCACTCCTTCATCTTGGGTAATTGTGTCCTGGCTGGAGGAGCTCCCGTGCCAGGCTGGGCTAGGAATTCTAAGGGTTCACCACCCTACTCTGTGCCATCTTCAACCCACTCAGTGGGTTTCAAAGGGCTTTTCCAACACTTTACACCAGGCCATAAATGCAAATCCATTATCTACCCATCCACACCATCCAGGGGAATGGAGGAAATTCCTGAGGCTAACAGGGAAAAAAAATAGATCTCACCATTTGGAAGGTGATAGCATAGAAGTAACAAGTGCACATGTCTAGATAAAAATAGATGAATAGTGCAGAGGCTAAATTGTCTTTTTGACAGATGATATGAAGATAGGGTCATAAAAACATTCTCTCCCATAACTGCATCCCCCTTGATTTATATTAGGAATAGTGCCAGGAGTCATTATGGATTTAAACACAGCATTTTGCTGCCATGTGCTGTGATGTTTCCAGCCAGATTAGGAGACAGCAAATGGAAATGGCTCATTATGCTGTTATTTCCCAGGATAGGTGTGAGGAATTTGCCCACCTTGGCATCAGCATCATAACCCTGTGGGAGTGATGGCCTCAGGAACTGTTACAGGTCAGGGACAACTCTTCTCCTTTGGCTGCAGCAGCACCAGGAAGGGACACTGGGAATCCTGAAAAGCTTAATTTTGTTTTGTAGCCACGATCTTACACCCCAACCTGCAGTCATGAATGGAAACCCCTGTTCTGCCTTGGTTTGCAAACACAAACCTTTGGTGCTTCAAGGGCTCTTTGCCGCAGGGCAGTCTGGGTTAATTAATTTAGGGTGGTGATGTGGTATCCATCACGCACAAAGGGTTCATGCTGAGCTCTCCACAACCCCATTTAGCACCTGCCATCCTTGTGGCACATCCCAACATGGTAAGCAGAACTACCACCTACATCCTCAGTGGAGCAAACCAGACCCTTCCTGTCTCCCCTGGAGCCATAAGCACATTAAGCAGGAATTGCCTGGAAATGCCCAAACGAACATGAAATAAAGTTGAATGAAATCCAGAGCCAGCTGCAAAGCTCTGGGTGCTGACCAGCCTCCCAAAATTCGGAACAGTTGCTGCTGTATGGGACAGGACTTGGAGTGTCACACCCAATTAGCACCTAACTGAGATAGGAGACTCTCATTAAAAGTGTTTATTAAGACCTGATGGTGTTTATGCTCCTCTGCTCCTAGTCAGACCAGCCTCTGCTGCAGCTTCAGAGGCGTTCGGTGCAGCAGTAGCTCCCAGGAGCTGAGTCGTAATGAAGGGCTCCATAACAAAGGCTCTAATTGCCTGGTAAGAGGAAGGGCAATCCCCTGAGATGGAACATCTCTAAGATTAAAGGCTGCTCCCAGTCTTTCTCCCACTGCTTCTCCTTTTGACTTCAGGTTTAACTCTCCTAACACTTTATTTATTTCTCTTCCCCTTTGGCAGTCATGCAAAATAAATGGGAAGGAGAGAAAGCCCAATATCAAAGAGAAAGAGAAAAACTATCATCTTTTAAAGTTGAAAACTTTTTTCTTTTCCCTAAATAATACAGGCAAGAAAGCCCACAATAACCCAGCAGGAAAAAAATAGTCTTTGGGTGCCTTGGGAGCTTGGAAAGCAGAGTGGCTGAAAGAAGTTGTTCCCTGTGAGGGTTGTAAGGCCCTGGCACAGGGTGCCCAGAGAAGCTGTGGCTGCCCCATCCTGCACCATCCCTGGAAATGTCCAAGGCCAGCTTGGAATGGCTTGGAGCAGCCTGGGATAGTGAAAGGTGTCCCTGCCCATGGCAAGGGGGGAAGAACATGATTTTAGAGCACCTCACAGCCCAAACCATTCCAGGATTCTAGAACAGCTTCCCAGATCCCATCCAGTGGACAGTAAGCCTTGTCCTGCCTGTGCTGGTGTCCCCTTGTCCCAGTCACTCTGCTTTGGTGATGGACTGTGCAAAAGCATTCCCTGTACAGGGAGGGAATTGTGCTTTAGCTCCCTTTCTCTGTCAGGAACTTTAATCAGTTGTCCCCAGACATACTAATTAATTTGTTCTGAGTGGAAATAAATGTCTCTAGACTTCCTTTGTCATTTTCCATCTCTCTTTAACCCCCATCTGTTTCCTTCATGGTCTGTGGACTAAAAAAGAAAGAGGGGGAAAATGGAAAGGAGTTGATTTGAATTTTCCTTATCGAATGTTGTTACCTTAGTGGGGCCCTGGGGATCCCACAGAAAGGTTGCACACACCTCTGCTGAAATCCAAACAGCTGTGGAAAATGCTCTTTTGCTGTAAATGTTGCATGGAAGTCATTAATAAACTGCAGTTTCACTAGGTACTGCCAGATGTTAACTCGTGAACTCTGAGAACAGCAGGAGGTCACCAGCCAGCTGAGACACAAGTGGTGGCAGTGCCAGGGAGGGGAATATGTCACACTGGGCCTCTCTCTCTGCAGCAGAGAGCTCCTGGGGAGACAGGACCCCCATCCCTGACAAGCACAGCGTTGGAGCTGTGCTCTGACTGCTCTCCTGTCCTGTGTGAGGGCTTGGCACAAGCATGGTGTCTGGAAAGGTTGTGAATGCTTTCTTCCTTCTCTTTGTCCCCTCCTCCTGCTCCTCCTCCTTCTCCAGTGCACTGCGTGGTTCTAGGAGCAGCAGCTGCCCCAGATGTCATCCTAATGCATGAGGAAACATGTTGGAAAAAAACCTCCAAGACCATCAAGACCGAGCTGTGTCCAAACCTCACCTTGTTAACCAGCCCAGAGCACTGAGTGCCACATCCAGTCATTCACTCCTTGGACACCTCCAGGGATGGGGACTCCACCACCTCCCTGGACAGCCCATTCCAATGCTTAATAACTCTTTCAGTAAAGAAATTATTCCCAATACCCAACTTGACCCTCCCTAGGCACAGCTTGAGGCCACTTCCCCCTTGTCCTGTCCCTGTTCCCTGCAAACAGGCAAGACAATTCAGCTGAAAGTGAGCAGGTTGTTATACCTGGCAGTTGCTTTTCATAGCTTTTTTTTATATGGTGCATTAACAAACCCTGTTACAGTTTAATAAACACAATTTCAGACTGAACACCCTTGTTTCAAGGCTAGCTCATGTTCAAAGAGCAGGACGGCCAGCTCAGCACTCACTCAAGAAGTTGGGAAGTAGTCTGAAAGCAGAAAGAGAACCACAAATGAAGCAAAAAGCTCTTGCGTGGGTTTGGGCTTTCTCATACCTCAATGTTCTACTTAAATGCACCAGCTGAACACCTTGATTTTGGGACACGGGGGAGGATGGCTGCGGAGGCAGCTACCAATGGGACAGTGTGACCACCTGCTCACCATGACCTTCTGTGTCACTTTTATTGGTAATATGAATTTACCCTCCATGTAATTATAGAAAGAAAATAGTTTTGACCTCAGCTTCATACTTCTCACCTTAATGTGTATAATTGCTTTGCCAGCCATTTATTACTGCCAACATTTCCAGTCAGGGTAGTGTGGAGCAGCAATGGGAGGGACAGGGAGGTTGGGCGTGTGCAATAATAAAAATCTGTTTGCTATTCCATTTTAATCATAGATACAGACCTGGGGTGCAGAAAATCCCACTGTCCTCAGTCACCAAAGGTTCACAGGGGTGTTGGAGGGGAAAACATTGCTGCATCCCCTGACTTGCCTGTGTTCTGCCTGCTGGAAGTTTCTCTCCTTCCAGAGGTGCTCCAAGGCAGGTACGGCCAAGACTAATGAATTATTGATCAGCAGATAATAGGAGTAGCTTTATTTCTAATGGCTGAATTGCTTATTGATCCACTTCACACGCAGAGAGTGGGAGGACTGAACTTCCACCACGTGTTATTGCCACTGCACCCATGTCTAATTAATCCTCCCCCTTGTCTAATTAACACACCTCTGGGATGTGTGCTGGAGAGCAGCCTGTGCCCAGGACCAGGAGTCTGTAAATCCATCTGGTTGTAAGTAACATTAACAATGAAAGAAAACCCATCAGCTTTAGGTAACTATGAAGAGAAGAGAGAGAGGAAAAGGGGAACTCCCTGTCATGGACAGGCAAAACCTGGTAATTCCCTGATACCACAGCATCTGGCATTCACTGCTTTGTTTGATGGACTGCAGGCTGCTGATACGAGGGAAATTAAAAATACAGAGGGTGATTTGCAGACAAGTTACACTTTTTCTTGCCTCTACCCAGCCTTCTCCGTCATCGCAGGATTGCAAATCGGTTTCTAAGCAGGACTGTGGACACCGCTCTGCATTCAAAGCCTTAGGCTGGACTACGTCAGGCATTTCCCAGTCCCTTCCTTGCCTTAGGTCTTGTCTCTGTGATCTCATCCCCTTCGGTTAATACTGGGTCTTAGACTCACCTGCAGAGCAGCTTATGTGCAAGGTTGAGCTGAGCAGGGCTCCTTGGCTACGTTTAGAGCTGGCAAGGAAGCGGAGGGAGCTGCACTGAGCCGTTCCTCACTCTGAGACCGCCGGAGGGAGCGCTGCGCCGAGTGAGCAGAGCACCGGGTGCTGTCGGCTGTGCTTGTTTGAATGCTCTGCTGAGCACAGCTGCAACTGAGCCCCGGGAGCTGCAGAACAAGCTCTGGCATCCCAGAGGCACAGGCTGGGCCAGCGGCTCTGGCAGGGCTCAGTGCTGAGCTGCACTCCCACTCCACGGGGTGAATCCCTGGCAATCCTTACAGCCCCCTGTTCATTCAGAAAAAATGTAACTCAGGCATTCCAGGCAGAGTAAACTGCACACCCAGTGTTTCATAATTCAGGAGCTAAGAAAAATAATTATAAATATTTAAAGCCCATGGAGCTGCAATGCCTTTGGAATGGCAGCAGCATTGCACCCCTTTGTTCTGCCATCACTTCCTTCCCCTTCACCATCTCACTCTCCAAAAGGCTTTTAACTGGAATAGTGGCAGGAAGCATGGCTGCCGCTGGCCCTGTGGACCTGGAATGCATTTCCATTTTGCATTAAGGAACCAAATGACATCTGAAATGCTTTGAGACCTGAAGGTTTCAGCAAGGATAATGGGTCTTCTTTCTGCAGGGATGCAAGCTGGAAGTTGGCACATCCCAGTGTGGCCCTTGTCTGCAGAGCTGGGAGCAAACAGGAGCCTCTACCTCCCTCCCCACTGGTTCCCTGCAGTGAAAAGCTTTGGATTTGTTGAAACATCTGGTATTTCTGCACCTACTCTTGCCTTTTGTCACCAGCAGCTGAGGTTTGACCCCAGGGGCTGATAGAATGTAAAGCTGGGGACAGGCAGAGTAGAGCAAACCCAGGTGATGCGCAGTGCAGGTTCATCAGTAGGATTTTAGGAAGATGTGTAATAATATTTATGGTTTAACCAAATCTGAGACCAACAGCTAGCAGTGAAGGCAGCAAGAAGATCAATATAGTGGCTAATGGATACAGAAGGGGAGTTTAATTGGGTGCTGTGTTTGATAAATCATTGGGGAAGTTAAAAACAGAGTGAAAGTATTTCAGACCTGCCAGTTCAGGAGGTGAGGAGCCGGATGGCACAAGTGGAGCCCAGATGATTAATGGTTTTGAACACCAATGTTTGCCAAACTAACAAGTCGCCAAGAGTGAAAACAAAGCTGGAATATTTGTAATTGAGTTTTATGTATGTCTCCTGTTTGTAAATTGTTTGGAAGCGGGTCTTTATTTGAGACAGGGAGTCAATGCCAGGCTGTGGTCACAGGCATTGTCCCTGCAGCACATCATGCACTGCCATGAGCTGCCTCTCCTGAGAGGTGTGACAAAGCTTAACGTGAAAACAGTGTAACAGGCTGAGAAAGCGGGGGCTGTTCAGCCTGGAGAGCAAAGGGATCCAGGGAGAATTTGGAGCCCTTTCCCATGCCTAAAGGGGAGCCTATAAATAAGAGAGAGAGTGACTTTTTACACAGGCAGATAGGACAAGGGGGAGCAATTTTAAACTAGATAAAAACAGATTTACATTAAATATATGGAAGAAATTCTTCCCTCTGAAGGTGGTGAGGCTCTGGCATCAGTTTGCCCAGAGAAGCTGTGGCTGCTCTGGAAGTGTCCAAGGCCAGGTTGGATAAGGCTTGGAGGAACCTGCTCTAGTGGAAGGTGTCCCTGCCCATGGCAGTGTGTGGAACAAGATGAGTTTAATGTCCTTCCCCATCCAAAGTATTCTGGGATTCTATCATGATTTAGCAAATTATTTTTTAAAATGCATATATTCACTCTCAGTAAGGACTAGGCATAATAGGACAAGAGCTGCCAGCTTTCTCTGCCCTGCTTTGCTGTGTCTTCAGCCAGGACATGAGTCACTGGATATGTTCAGCTTGGTCTTTCAAGCCTCATTTATGCAAACCCATCATAAGAACATGTGTGATGATGGTGGAGAAGTCATTGGCAGAAGCATTGCAGGCACCTTTCCTTTCCTCCTCGGTTTCCTGCAGTAGCTGTGCCTCTGCAGCACCAACCCATCACCTGGAGCTGCTGCTGCTCTTTCTTCTCCATCCTCCTCTCTCCCTCCATCCCCACGTGCCTCTTGTCCTCATACCCACCATCTGGGTGCAGATGCAGTCGCATCTGTGTCCTCCTCAGATGCGACTGCACCTTTCCACTTCCCCTGGCACAGGATTCAGGCTGTTGTGGTCCTGAGAAAATCTATTTGGGCCAGAAAAGCCATTCTGCAGCCCTTGGTAGGAGGTCAGTCCCTGCCCACCCTTTCCCCCAATGTGGGATCCACTAAGTACAACCAAGGAGTTTGGAACTAATGAAAGGGGCAATGAGGACTCACAACAACCAAGTCCCAATGGAGTGGGTTCTGGCACCTTTTCAAACTGATTTTAAATAGGAACTCCCTTTAATCCTCCTCCTTTATCTCATTCCCCACCTCACTGATTCCTCATCAAACAGTTCAAATTAATTTGAGCCTGCTGTTCTCTGCCCTGTTATCTTTTCCCCCCTCATTTATGAATTTTAAATCAACTTGTTAACAACCTATTTAGTTGCATAATTTCCCTATAATAATCCCTTCCCCTGGCCAATTGTCATTAATTCTGGAGATGGCACACTGAGCAGCCGATGGCACAGCTGTTCTCACACTGCCAATAGTGGCTGCAGTGACAGGAAAATTACTTTATGCAGACCAGTAGCCCAGCGGCCACTGGAATTTGGGCTACTGGTGCTTTGCTTCCAGCTGGTGCCCACTGTTCTCCAGTCCAGACCATGCCATGCCATTCTGGTGTAGGCAGGAACAGGCCACCCGTGGCTTGGCGCTGTGCAGGGACACTGGGGCACAGGACAAAATCATTGCCAGGCACTTAGCCCTGTTATCTCCTCTGGCCCTTCCCCACCATCTCTATCCAATCTCCCAGCCCAGAGGCTCTGGAGCCATTTATGATGCTGACAAGTACCATTTCCAAGATGGAAATTGAAGAAAAAAATACATAAATCATTTCCTAAGGGTTATAATAGTAGATTATGGATTAATAGGAGAGGGTAGAGAAAACATAGGAAGCACTGGAGGCCATAAATCTTGTAAATTAAGTAACTCTGTGTGTCAAATTATGCCAGCTATGTGCTCAGGTCCTTGTGTGGCAGCAGATGGGTTTTCTGCCTCAAGGAGGTTTTAATTCTCACCAGTATCAGGGCCAGGTGCCTGCCCTCAGCTTCCCAGGAAAGGCTGAGGGACAGCAATGCTGAATCCTGTGGGTTTCCTCTAGACCACAGGTGAAGGTCATTTCAGTGAGATGCTCAGAGTTACATCTTTGTGAAGTTTAATTCCCCTCCCACGCTTTGCTTTCATTCCTTCTTTCTTGTCTCTCTGAAGCAGCTGAGAGCAGCACTTCTTTATTCAGCCTTGTTGTGCATTTATCCTGCTTGTTCTACTTGGACAGGGACATTCTGAGAATGCTGGTACTTATTTTTCCCATTTTTTGTTGTTTTCATTAGTTTGTTTTTTTAAAAAGTTCAAGGCTAAAGAAAGCTGTTGTAGAATGGAATTATAGAATCATAGAATCATCAGTGTTGGATGAGAACTTTATGATCGTCCAGTCCAACTGTCAACCCAGCACTGCCACTCTAACCCCTAAACCCAGTGCCAGATCCAGACACCTGTTAAACACTTCCAGGGATGATGACTCCATGCCCTCGCTGGGCAATCTATTTCAATGCCTGACCACTCTCACCACTGAAAAAAAAATTTAGTGTCTAATCTGAATCTCCCTTTAGTTTAAGGCTATTTCCTCTGGACCTCTCACTGCAGACGCAGTAGAAGAGACTAGCCCCGATGTCACTACAGCCTCCTGTGGAGAGTGATAATGTGCCTCTGGGCCTCCTCTTCTCTAGACAAAGTCCATTATCTCTAATAACCAACTGGCAAGAGGACCAGCACAGCAGGGTGTGTCAGCAGCAACTGCTTTACTTTAGCTGCAGAACATGCCCTCTCTTTGCAGACTGGAGAAGAGAAGACTCCAGGCAGAGCCGAGAGCTCCTTCCAGTGCCTAAAGGGGCTCAAAGAGACCCGGAGAGGGACTTTGAACAAAAGCCTGGAGGTGACGGGACAAGGGGGAAAGGCGTCGCGCTGTCAGCGGGCAGGTTAGATGGGATTTTGGGGAATTGTTGGGACAGCGGTCGGGGCCGTTCCCGGAGCCGGCGCTGCCCCGTCCCGGGGACGATTCGAGGCCGCAGGGCGCCCTCTGGCGGCCCCCGCCAACGGCCGCGGCCTTCGAGGGGAGCGGAGCGGTTCCACCCCGGCCTTGGCCCCTCCTAAAGAGCCGCGACGGCCGCTCGTCCCCGCCCGGCGAACCTCCCCCTCCCCGAGCACCCCACACAGCAAATAGGACCTTTCTTGCCACCCATGCGGAGATCCCCCACGCTGATGCACGGATGTTCTCTTTGGCATCAGTGTGGCCACGGCACCAAAAAGCTATTTTGGGGAATTGTGTGTCCCTGTTTCCCCTCTGACCCCCAGCATCGTGGAGGACACTATTGAGGGGAGTGATGCCTGTATCTGCACATCATGAGTGGGTGCAGTGCTGGGGCTGCCTGAGAGCCTTTGCTGGGATTCCGGGACTGCAGCCAGATGTGGCTTTTTCTCCTTTTTCCCGTTTAACTTTGCAGAAGGATAGGGTGGTCCAATGCCAGACAGGGTTTGTGCCAGGACATGACTGGCTTCTCAGCCATTTCCTAAGCTTGGGTCTGCCCTGATGTAGGAGCAGAAAATTGTTCTGCGTGAAAGTAAGTGTTTTAGAATGTTACTTATGCATTAGTCCCTCAGTGCTCTGCTCTCTGCCCCAGCCTGAAGCCCTGTCACCAGCTGTGATGTCCTGTAGAGCCCCACAGGGGACTGCTGGCATCTCAGCCAGCCCAGCATTGCTCCTGACTCCTGCTAGGCCACAGTCCCACTGGAAAAGAATTCCAAAGCCCACTGGGCGTCTGTCCCCTAGGCTGCCTTTGCCACAGGCTGCTCACAGGTGCCAGGCAGAGCTGCGGATGCTGGCAATGCTCCACAGCACCCGCTGATGGTGCAGAACCAAACTCTCTGCCAGCAGCTTCCCCTGCCCTGGTGCATTGGGATGGATCAAGGGACTAACCTCTGGGAAGTCTCTGGGAAGGGAATAATCATCAGCCCATTTGCTGCAGTCTTGGTTGAAAAGCCACCTGGTAAATCTTCTCCGTTCATGCAGATAAAAGCAATGAAGATATCAGAGATGTGTCACACCACAGTGGGGCACTCAACTCTTCATTACTGAGTCATCTGACTGCAGGACTGATTCAATTTTCACATGGTTTAGTGCGGTTCAAAGCCTGCCGAGCTTCACCACGACATTGTCTGCAGATCAGGAGCACTCCTGACACAGACATCAAAGGAAGGGGATCGATGCAGGGGTCGGTGGGGTCTTGGAAACATGTGGGAGCAGCACAGGCTCTTGGCTGAGGAGCCCTCATGACACCACTTGGCTCCCCCTAGCTTGGACACCCCATGCCAGTGGCTGGGGACAGGCTGGTGCTGAGGTGGGAGGCCAGCACGGTTGGATGGAGGATGCAGGGAAGTCAGCACCACTGAGGAACAGATGCAGCCCCCAGTCTGAGAGAGAGGAGATGGAAATGAGACACTGATCTGCAATTGCTAACAATTAAATTGACAAAAACAGGCTCAGTCTTATGTACAACATGTGGTCTCCAATTACATTTCAAATATGTTTCATTTTCTGTCTTTTCCACCTTAATTTTCCATAGAAGCTTTCTTTCTCTGGGTGTGTAGTTAGTTAATACTCTGTTAATCGTGGTCAAGATCATACTGGTTTGATTTACACAGTTTTAGTCTTTTCCCAGTGCAATTACTCCTAGCTCTCATGCACCAGTCACAGGTGCAGGAGTCTGGGATCTATCTGCACAGCCCCTGCCCACACCCCCTGAAGGATCCTGTCCTGGCTCCCACTGCACCCCTAAATTCATCAGTCTCTCTACACCCTGTGTCACTGTGCTCCCACCTCATCTTCCCACAGCAGGAACATCTGAGCTGTGGGAGCGGCCAGGCTGCAGCGTCCAGCCCCCCCTTCGTCCTTGGTGCTGGGCACAGCGGCGGCAAAGGGGCTGCTGGGGCAGCGGGGCCGTGGCTGGAGTGGTTGCCACGAGAGGGTGCTCATGGAGCTGGATCTGACTCCGGAATGACTGCGCAGCCTCCTGCCTGTAAACTCTTCCCCCAGTGTGGGTCACTGATGCCCTGCCCCAGCCCTAATTTTACCGGTGACCAGCTGCTCTGGCTGTAAATCTACAAGCCACCAGCACAGCCCCTTCTGATGATTAATAGTAAAAATTATATGCATATCAAGCCATGGAAAAACATCACAGGGCAGCACAGCAACAAAAGCTGTTGTCGAGACTGACAGCCCAAGGGTGAGCAGATGATGCTCTATGGCCCCAGGGGGCTTGACTGATTTACAGGGGATTAATTACAGAATCATGGAATATTCTGAGAGGGAAGGGACCCACAAGGATCGAGTCTAACTCCCACCCCTGCACAGGACAACCCCAACAATCCCAACCTGTGCCTGAGGGCTCTGGCAGCCTTGGAGACTTGACCACTGCCCTGGGAAGCCTGTTCCAGTTCTGCTCACCCCTTAGGGGAATAACCTTTTCTTGATATCCAACCTAAACCTCCCAACACAGCTCCAGCTGTTCCCTTGGGTCCTATTGGTGGTCACTAGATAGAAGAAATCAGTGTCTGCCCCCAGTGAACAGCTCCTGCCCTGAGCATCTCCTCCTCTCCCCAGAGAGCAGGGCAGGCAGAGGAGTGAGCATAGATAGGCATTTGGCTGAGGCACTGGCCCCAGCAGCTTTAGGCACTTCCCATCTGCCAGCTCTGTAAAAAACCTGGGATGATCAGGGTGTGCCTGGGCCAATCATGGGGCCAGTGCAGCCTCTTCCTATCATGCACAGTCCAGCTCACAGCACAGACAGGACCAATCTGCCCACTGTGTGCCTCCAAACAGCTTCTCTTCCTTTAACTCATGAGACCACCTCAAGCCCTCCATAGGAACATGGCAGCAACATTCCAGCCTTGCCTGGACATCACCACACAGCCCAGATCGCAGGGTCGTTCCCTAAGGCTGCACCTAAGCAACATGAGGATGGCAAAAATCTCTGCCTGAAGCAGAGCAAAGGTCCTGGGTCCACCCAGGGGAAAAGCCTGAGCAAAGTGCAGCACAGTTTGTCCTTGGCAGTGTTTGCAGTGAACACAGCCTGTGCCCCACAGAGCCACCCTGGGCTTATGTGTGTGCCCCATCACCACGTGGCACTGGGGCATCCCTCACCCCCTCTGGAATAGCTCCATGACAGTGGGGTATCCTTCATCACCCCCTCCCAAACTGGCTCCATGACAGTGGGGCATTGCTCAACTCCCTGCCCTAACAAAGCAAAGGCCTCTCATTAACAGAATATAATGTTCACTGAAAATAATTGATGATGATTCTACAGCCACTGATTCTCTATCTCCTGTAATTCTGCTTTGCTCCTGTTAAGGGGCTGTTGTTCTTTCCCACAGAGCCCAGCCCAGGCAGCAAAGGCTGAGCTATGGCCCTCTCCATCTGCCCATTCCTGTACATCCATCCCTGTGCCATGCCACACCAGGCCATGGGCAGGGCTCTCCAACATCAGGGCTAAAGCAGGCTGCTCATTGCTCAAGGGCGTTTGGTCTGTGCCAGGGCACAAACCTGGACACACCCCTGTCCCACAGGCAGCCCAAGGTGGAAGAAGAGGAAGGCTTCCCCATGGGGCAGGAGCTCCTACAGGCTCCTTCTGCTCCTCAGCATCAAGCAGGGTGGTTTGAGTGATGCTGGAGGAAGTGTCTCTGCGGCTATGGCTCAGCTCAAAGCCTTTTGTGGAAGTCAGGATGGGCACTGCACAGCTGTGGCCATCCCCATATACCCACCTGCAGCAGGAAGGTGGCAGCTAGCAGCAGCAATGTAGGTGGCACTGATGACCCTGCCATTTCTTGGAAGTGTTCAAGGCCAGGTTGATGGGGCTTGGAGCAACCTGGTATAGTGGAAAGTGTCCCTGCCCATGACATGGAGTGGAATGAGGTGAGTTTGAAGCTCCCTTCCAACCCAAACCATTCCATGACTCTTAATTCTCTCTGCCCCTGTCCCAGCCAGGGCAGACAGTCACAGCCAGACATCGCTGGCCATGGGACAGACAGACCTTTCCAGCAGCTGCCCACTCTGCCTGGCCCACCCCCACCAGCACCTTGGCAGCGGCTGGGAACAGCAGCATTTGTTTGCAGAGCAGCAGCCCAGAGAGCTTGGACAGAGCTGCACAATCAGCATAACCCAAATCTCCCAAAAGAACTGAATAAAGAGCAGGAGCAGGCAGGGACCCAGATCCTCGCCTCATGCTTGTCACATGAATGAGCTCTGCAGCTGGGCTCCCCTCTCCCCAGGAAGGGGATTGTGCTGCGTTGTGGGAAGGATTAGGCTGTTTCAGGAGGCTGGGAATGTCTGTGGGTGAAGGGCTGTGGGGGTGCCTGGCTTCTCACAGTACCACAGGCACCACGGCCCCACATACCAGGGAAAATGGGCTCCAGGCAGCCATGGGGTTGGGGTGCCCTTGGGTACCCTGCAGGGAGGCAGTGGAGGATGGCCCAACACCACAACAGAGTCAGCAGCAGCTTCCCAGCCCATAACCACTGTATCCAGAGGGCTCACCAGTGAGCTGCCCTCAAACTCCCTAACAGAGGGAAGAAAGGAAAGGAGGGAGGACAGCTGGGGTCTGCCTGCCATCCCAGCTCCCACCATCAACAATCCTGGCTGTCACCAGCAGTCAGCAGCTGGCAGCAGTTCCCAGCCAGCAGCTGGACCACCCCCTGCTCCTCTAGGAGCCTCCAAACCCCCCCAGCTGCTGGAGAGCATTTCTGGCCGGCAACTTCAGATGTTTGGGAAAACAAACTGCAGGGGAATTAGCTCCCAAGTATTTCCTCAATTCTGCTTGCTATGAAGAGAATTTTATTTTGCTATCCTTGGAGGAAGGAAGGCAACGTGGCTGGGTACACAGAGGAAACCTGTGGAAGAATGGGAGGAATCTGGCCAGCAATACTTCCAACTACTCACAGCTCCTGGCCTGGGAAGCAGGGAAACACACATGTCCCCATGGATGTACTGAGGTCTTTTGCAAAGGGATCATCCCAGCAGATCTCTATCTCCTCCAGTTAGGCAGTGCAATGGGTTCAACCTGCAGGGTATCCCTGGAACCCAAGGGCTGGTTTGAGCATCCGCTGCCCACTCACCTGTCACCATGGGTAAAGCCAGGGCTCCCACCTGGTTTTTGGAGCCCTGTGCCTAATTTTAGCTCCTGTTTTACAGCTACCTAGCATCAAGAGGCTCTGGAAGCCCAGGTCATGTACTTTCCACCACTGCAGATAGCTTTTTTTTGTAGAAATAACACAACTAAACACAGCTCTGCTGCTCCTGAGAGCTGAGCCATGAGCAGGCACAGGGACAGCCTGGTGGGAGAGCTGGCCCAGGGTGGAGACCACGCCTGCCTTATAGCAAGGACTGTGCTCTACCCCAATCAGGGCACTTAATTTATAGCCTAACACAGGGCAAGAGTTAAGTTGCTCTACCCAATCCAACAGACACCTTCCTCTCTCACCTGCATTTCCACAGTATTGGATCATAGGAACAAGTCCCACAGGAGATCCTGGAGCAAGGACAGAGCTGACACCCAGCTTCGGATAGGGCATGGAGGTCACCAGTACAGAACAACCAGGATTTACTACTGAAGTATTCCCAGACAGCCACATCCAAGCAGCAGGAAATTATTTAAACACTTTTTTCCTTAGAAGCAGGGTTGGCTTTCTGCCCTAGTGTGAGCCTCTCTCAGTGGCACTGGCTACAGAAACACCCATGTCAGCTGTGGAGAGGCCAGACAGGACCCCCCCAATGCCCACAAAAGGTAGGGACCAGCAGAGAAAGGCTGAGCACATCCTGCACTGCAGAGAACACAAGCTCTTCTCAACAGGCATCAGCAATG
Source organism: Trochalopteron elliotii (assembly GCA_024734555.1). Classification (NCBI taxonomy): domain Eukaryota; kingdom Metazoa; phylum Chordata; class Aves; order Passeriformes; family Leiothrichidae; genus Trochalopteron; species Trochalopteron elliotii. Next base: position 148,914 of record JANPWX010000610.1, on the reverse strand, counting down.
CTTGGTATGGCAGAAGAGCCCAGGCCCTCCTGCAGCCCTGTCTGACTGAGTCCCACCACAGACCATCCCACACAGAGACGACCTTGTCTGTATCTACAAGAACTTGGATAACAGGAGCAGTTTCCCAGGGGTTGGTTATTGTGACATGGGCCCATCCCTGTGGGCTACCAGACACTCCAGCTATGAAAATACTATTACTTGGCTTTACAACATCACAGCTCAGTAACTGTACAACATCCTCTTGTACAAAATACTCCCCTGGCTTTATAATCTACAGTATTAAAAAAAAAATCCAACAATCCAGGCTGCTTTATGAGATATTTAGACCAAAAAAAGGTAAAAAGGGCCATGCAGGCAAGGGAGAGCAAGGAGAGCAGTTGCAATGCAGGGCCTGAACCCGCCACAGATCCAGGGACCCCAGAACAACTCCCTCAAGACCACTTTCATTTAACCCCTCAGTTTCAGCCCCATACAGGTGTGGTTCCACTCAGCTCAGAAGGAAACAGACAACAAGAGCATCTGTGCATCACTCAGACTTTTAAGTGCATGTCCCTCCCCACCCCAATCAAGGGGGTTCTCAAGGGTTTTTACAGGTTTCTAAAGCCAGAGTGCATGAGGACACTATGCTGTAGCCATCCCAACTGCTAACCAAAGCCTCCTCTTCCAGCTGAAAAGGAGTATCTCACCTTCTCAGTATTTGTCCAGCTTCCACAGGGTGCTGAAGCAGCAAGTGGCGAGCCAGGCCCTGCCACAGCCCCCATCACCCTCTCCCCAAAACTGACCCTAAATCTATGTGATCTGGCACATAGAAATCACACTTCTAAGAAAGAAGTTCAACATTTGATGGGTAAATTGTAAAAAAAACAAGTTTATTTGAAAAAACTCAGCCTCTTAACATGAATTCTGATCAACATTTACTAGAACTTGAGAGCCATTAACCTGCTCCACGTACGTTGAGATATTTTCCAACACTAAAAAATAAAAAATAAATACGTACAAATTCTTTCCTCCCCCTTACGTGTCCTAGATGTGAGAGGTTCAGCATCCACCGCCTTAAGATCTCAGTTGAACAGAAGCAAGTAAAAGAGGTTTCTCTAACAGATAAAAGAGCAAAAGCAGGAAAAGTCTCAGGGATATACCACCTCCCCCCACGTCACCACTCTGCCCAAGGTCAGGCACCCAAAACACTTGGCTGGATGGGATGCTCTGGTGGAAACCCACCCCATGGGCAGGATGGGGCAGCACAGCCAACAGCAGCATGAATGCCAGCACCAAAACCTGAGCCCATTTCACATCATCCAGCACTGGGCTGAGAAGAGGCACTATTGAGGCAGAGTGGGGAGGCAGAGTGGAGAGGCAGAGGGGACCCCAACACTCCCCACAGAAGGCTTCGGCAAGCAGGCCTGCCACGGCCCTGGAGTGGGTGACAGTGCCCAACAAAAACTGCAGCCACCTTTCTTCAACCTGAATATCCCATGAGAGAACAGCTACAAAAACAGGGATTTTAAAGAACTACAGTAGCTAAACTGTTTTCAAAACATACCTAAAGACCACCTAAAGAGCCAGGAGGCACTGGGCACAGGGAGTGAGGAGCACCTCACTCCATGCCCGCATCTCCCCCACAGAGGGCCTGCAGTAAGAAGCGTGTGAAGCAGTATTCATCCAGGGCCGGCCCTGAAGCCCATCATGCTTCAACAAATCCAGTATCCTGCTTTTTATGGCTTTTTAACAACAAAACTCCCCAAAACACACACATATCCCCCCACCCCCCAACCCCAAGCAGAATACAGAGCTAAAGCACAGTTTAGAGTTAAGGCTCCTTCAGATTCAGCTAGATATGGAGACTGTAAGGCACATATTAGTACATTCATGTTACTGTTAAAAAGCCAGACTGTAAAAGCCCCCCTGCCCCTGGACACACGAGGATACTGCATGTGTAGTCCTGTTACCTTTGTTTAACACAGATGGAAAGACAATTCAGAGCCTGTTTAAAAATGAACACCTGGTTTAAACACTTCTCACGGCCACCCAGCGCCAGCGGAGCTCTGCCCCAGCCGCCGCACCAGGGCAGCAGCGCTTCCGACACTCCGGGATTAAGACTGGTCCCTCACATGCGGCTCTCCTCCTCTTTGACACCATCCTCCACATTCTTCTTAGGTGAGGGGGCCACACCACTGTTTGCCGCTTTTTGCTTGCCCGCCTCATCAATGTTGGTCTCTTCCTCCTTTCCGTCCTTTGCTTTCTCCTCCGCCTTCTGCTCCTTTGCCACCAGGCGATAGTTGATGCCCATTCCGATGAAGAGGTAGATCCCGGCGATGATCAGGACAACCCCGCAGGCCCAGTACGTGTACTTGTAGTCACCATACATGTCATTGAGCTTCCCTAAGAGACAAGAGAAGGGACAGTTTAGCAAGATGCCCCCAGAGCAGCTCCAGGTCATGGAGATGTTCCCCAGAGCAGCCCAAGCCAATCACCCTCACGTTCAGGCAAGGACCTGTCCCGTATTCCTTTATTCCCTGTTCCCCTACCCTGTGCCAGGGGTTCAGATCCCACTTCCCTGGCCATTCCTCAGATGCTGGGGTGGTCTTCTGACCGCTGCCCATGGCTCAAGGGAATCCACCACCATTCAGCAAGTCCAGGCAGGACAGCCAGAGTCCAAGAATCATAGAATTGTTAATGTTGGGAAAGACCTTTAAGATCATTAAGTTCAATCACCAACCCAGCACCACCCCATTAAAACCATGTCCTCAAGTGAGTTCTCCAGGCACAGCACACCCTACCTAGCATAGGGGGTCCCAGAAGCACAGGGCAGCACTCCACGATGGTCACCAGGCCAACAGCGCTGGAGAATCGCTGAGCTCCCACCAGGTCCATTAGGGTCTCAAACAGGATTGAGCTCAGCCAGCCAAAGGCAAAGCCAAAGAAGCCAGCATAAATGCAGAAGCCAGCATAGGTGGTGGACATGGGGACCAAGAGGTGGCAAACCCCATTGTAAATAATAGAGATGGCAAAGAAATACTGGATGCGGGGTCTGACCCACTTGGTGTTTGCCACCAGTCCCATGGAAGGTCTGGCCACCATGTCCACAAAGGCCAGTATGGAGAGCAGGAAGGCTGCAGAGTCACTAGCAATCTTCTTGCTCTTTGCATAATTGCTGAGGAAGACCAAGGGAGCAAACAACCCAAAGAACATGATTACATTGCCTGACAGATAGAGCAGGAAACCCCTGTGTGTGAATAGAGACAGATCCAAGAACTTGTTGATTGTCTGGAAGAATGAGCTCTTCTCTTTCTTGGCCTTTCCATCAATGAGGTCTGTGCTGGTATCACCATCATCCTTTTTCCCCACTTTCCCAGCCTCCTGCTGCACTTCTTTATTGGCCTCTTTCTTCAGCTGATCTGGCTTGGGACCTATGGGCCGCATCAGGGATCCAGCCACACAGCAGTTCAGCAGGAGGCCACCCAAGATGAGGAAGCTGCCTCGCCAGCCAAATATGCCAAAGAAGAGCTGGTTGACGGGTGCCAGGGTAGAGAGGAAGACAGGGCTGCCCGCCATCGCCAGCCCATTGGCCAGTGGACGCTTCTTGAAGAAGTACTTGCCGATCATGGTTAAGGCAGGGTTCAGGTTGAAGGCAAGTCCAAGGCCTGTAGGAGAAAGGTAAGGGGCTCAGGGCTTGGGCACCCCCAGCAGCACTGGCAGAAGGGCTGGTGGGACAAACAGGGTTTCACAGCGCCATTTCCAGCTTAGAACCATGGAATCATTTAGGTCGGAAAAGCCCTCTAAGATCATGGAGTCCGACCACTGCCCCAGCACTGCCAGGTCCACCATTAACCCACATCCCCAAGTGTGACATCCACATGCTTTTTTAACACTTCCAGGGATGGTGATTCCACCAGTGCCCCAGACAGTCTATTCCAACACTTGACCCACCCACTTCCCAGCTGCATGAGCAGGAGTCAGTCCCTGCTGCCAGCTAAAGAAGAGGCACCCAGCCAGTGACAAGAACCAGAATTTATGCAAATTCAGACCTCAACTAATAATTGCCAGGTTGAAGTTGCTCCTTTCACCACCCCACTAGAGCAGAGCTATCACTTACCCCCTATGACCCCAACACAGAAGTAGAGCTCCTCCACCGTGTTGCAGAAGGAGGCTGCAATCAGCCCACAGCCAGAGAGGCAGCCGCCTGCGATCATGATGGGCCGGCTGCCATATTTGTTCACCAGGATGCTGCTGATGGGACCTGGGCAAACAAAGGAGATGCATCCGGAGAGGAGTTATCATTGCATGAGAGACCAAACACAGACACACACACACACACACACAAGAACACTGCCAGCAGATTCCAGCTTTCAGAGTGTTGCTTCTCCCAGTGAGGGAACTGGGTTAAGAAGAAAGGGCAGGAGGTTCAGAGGCAGCTGGAGATAAGAGAATTACAAAATGGTTTGGGTCGGAAAGGACCTTAAAGATCATCTTGTTCCAACTCCCTGCCATGGGCAGGGACACTTTCCACAAGAACGGGTTGCTGCAAGCCCTATCCAACCCATTTCCAGGGATGAGGCAGACAGAGCTTCTCTAGGCTTCTCTGTGCCAATGCCTCATCACCCTCAGGGAAGAATTTCTTCCTAAATATCTAATCTAAACCAACCATAACAGAGAGAATTGCTGAAGCACAGAAAGCTTTGACTTCCTGAGCAAGTTGCCTTCTGTGGGCTGAAACAGGGGCTGCCTGGCCACCAGTTGCCCCCAGAGTCAGGGCTCTGGAACAGGCTGAAGCCACCTGCCCCATGCTGTGCTGTGGGCTCTGCTCCACTTGCAGCCACCCACCCACCATGGGCTGGGGTCTCAGCCACAAAGCAACTGCACCATCTCCTGCCAGAGGTTTCTGATCAAGACCAGACAAAGCTGTGAGGAAACACCTTCTCTGGGTGCAGGTGAAGCTCCCGCCGGCTTGGGGAGAAGCAGCACTGACCCAGGAGAAGGGGTGCTTCTGTTTTTGCTTCTGTTTTCACTGCTACCCCTAAGGCAGACAGGGTCCAATTGCCCTTTTAAGTGCTTCACTATCAGGAGCTTTAATCCAAAGCAAACAGTGATTAGAGACTGCCAAGCATGCTCTACAGACACTAAAATGTATTTAAATACACTGAATGAACATCCATTGAATATTAACAGACCTTGCTTTGCCATTAACAGACAGGGAGGTTGTCAACATGTTATTCATGAGTCCTCAAATGGTACTTGACCTTTTTGCCCAGTTTAAACAAAGCCTGGAGCAGGTTACAGAAGCCTTGGCGATGCAGAGGCTGCCCCCAGCCCCACAGCATTCTGCTCTCTGCTACTAGAGGCTCCAATGCAATGCCACCAGGAATGGGCCATGGCCCTGGTCCTGTGAGAGGCAGCAGCACCTGGGAAGTGCCACATCACAAGTGCCACAGAGCACTCAGCCCTTTGCAAAACCTGGACCTTGAACTCAGCAAACGTGATGCACCTGAACAGAGTCTGAAGGCAGCCACAGCCTTTCCTCTGGGAAGTCCACCTGGGAGCAGCAGGCTCCAAAGGGCAATCAGCAGGAAGCCACCCAGCTGGGCAGTGCCAGGCACTCTAGGGGCAACTTCCCCCATACTCCCCCACTTTTTATTTAAAGGAAAATAATTCACACCCACTCCTATTTTCTAGATTCACAGGAAGTGTTTTTGACTAAATATTACCTGATTAACTTGATTGCTCAGGCTGCCAAAAACACATGGAATGGAATCTAATCCCAACATGGAGCTGACAAAAGGGGCATTTGACACCATGACATCCATGCATCCTGATGGTGACTGCACAGGGCAGCTATAGGGAAATGTGGTGCTTCCTCACACCTAGCCCTGCACAGGACAGGAGCTGCCCCAGCTCTGTGAGATTCCATCAGCCCAGGATGTTCCTTCAGAGGATGAACTACTTTTTCAGCCTCCAAGCAAGGAGGTGTCCCAGGAGACAGTGAAAATGGGATGCATGCTGGGACTCCTCCAGTGCAATTCAGACTCTGTAAAGGGTCTGGCTTCAGGCAGGAATGAGAGGGGGAGAAGTGATTCTTGTGCTGCAGCAGCTGGGGGATGAATCACAAAAAATCCCAAGATAGAAGTGATCCTCAAGAACCAAGTCCAACTCCTGGCTCTGCACAGGACAACTCCAACAATCCCACCTTCTGCCTGAGAGCATTGTCCAAAAATGTTCCTTGAGCTCTGGCAGCCTTGGGGCTGTGACCACTGCTCTGGGAAGCCTGTTCAGTACCCGACCACCTTCTGGTGGAAAAAAAATACACCCAGGTAGATCTGGAGTACTTTCAGCATCCCTGCCACCATATGGGCATGCGGTTCAAGGCCAGCAGCTGCTGGAATTTAATGGCAAGAGTTCAATGGAAGCAGGAGAGACAGTATCACCATGGAGGGAGGGGGACATGGGGACAACCACAACTCCAGTACTGGAGGAGGGAGTTCTTACCCCTGCTGCCAAGCAGCTCCAGACAGTGCCCCCAGAACAACCAGCTCTGAGCTATTGGGAGAAGAGGAATGGCCCAGATTGGGTCTCATTAAGGCAGTTACACGGTTTACAAGCTTGTTACAACATTGGAGCAGGGAAATGTGCTGGTCGCTTCGCTAGCTGAGCGAGGACAAAGCAGAGCCTGTTCCGTGCAAAGGAAAAGCCTCGTGCTCAGCCGGGAGCTGACGTCAGCTCCTTTGGATGCACAAATCCAACAAGGCTGCAGGCAACTCGCCAGCTGAGGACTGGCGGCAGGGACAAGCTCCCATTTGCCTCTGAAGTGGCCACAACAGCAGGCTCACAGTGTTTCTTTCAGCCCAGCACAACGCTGTGTTTGCAGGCACATACAAGACCCCAGGGTCTAGAGACCAAGAACACTCTGCATGCTCCTCACCCATTAAAAACATGCATAAAGTACCCAGCTTGGGAATTAAAAACCTTCAAAAGGCAGCTTTTGAAGGACAGAGGAGGGAGGGGAGCTGTTTTAGTTTAGGTGGATTTGCCTTATTCTGCTCATGTCTCTGTACTTCCAGTGCACGCTGCCACCTTCAAAAAGCACAAGCTGCCTCTTGGCACCAGCAAGCAGCTACATGTGGCATGAGGCTTCAGTGCACTCTAAGCACAACTGAGCTGACGAGAAACTGGGGATAGATCCCTAGATATAAACCACTATTCCCCAAAATTAAAAAAAAAATAAAAAAAAATATCACTGTCTTAGCTGAAAGAAAGTGCCCCTGAGAGCAGGGCTGCCATATGTGACACAGCAGCTCCCTGGCCTTCAGGAAGATGCTGAGAGCAGACACAGCATCTCCAGCCTGCTGTAACAGGGACAAGGGCAGAATTACACAAGTCGTAATTCCCCGGAAAGATTTTACAGCTTTGCACAGGAGGACAGATTAACCCGGTTTTTGCATTCTGGGCATTAAATGGAACTTTTTGAACAACCTCCTTTAAGAAAACTCATTAAGGGAGGTTTTGCTCTCACACAAGGAGAGAATTCCAAGTTTTAGCAAAATTTTGGTTGGTGTCACTACAGTCAGGTGGGCATCACCAGCCCCAGCAGGAAAGCAGCATCTTGTGCTGTGATGCAGGAGCACACGTACCACTGCCTCCAGCCCACTTACCTCCTGCATACATAACAGCCAGCATGATGGAGGAGATCCAGGAGACCTTGCTGCTGGACGCATTGAAGATGACCTCAATCTCTTTGAAGAACACTGTGATAGATTTGGGGAAGGCATAGGAAAAGCCAATGGAGATGAAGGCTCCGATGACCACAGCCCAGCCCCATCCTCCTTCAGGAGGAGTGTATCCTACGGGGCCTCCGATGGCCGGTGGCATCTTGAATCAAGTCGGCGATGACTCAGTCGGGGATCAAAGATCTGCAAACGACAAAGTGTTGCCTCAGCTGAAAGCAGAATCCCTGCTCCTGGCATACAACTGCACAGCTCAGTTTGCAAGGCTGGCACTGCACCAGTGCCCCTACCACCATGAGGAAAGCTGATCTGAGAGGTGAGAGCACCCCAGGATCACCAGCACAGTGGGCCACCCCAAAGCACATGCTCAGATTGCAGCTGGCCTTTAAGAGTCCCCGTCAGCACACATTTCTAAGTGACAAATTTAAGACATGACTCCCTGACCTAAGCTGGAAAGGGCAGGCGGTGTCTGTGACAGCAGCCAGGGCCCATCTGCATAGGCAGAGCTCCCACAGCATCTCCAGGAGTGCAACCGCAGTACTGCAAAATCCCAAGAACCCCCAGGCCACCTAGAGCAGGAGCTGCACATCGAGCTTATTATATGCAGACACACTGAGGGGAAGTAAGTCTCCATGCCCAAGCCAAACAGGACACCCCTATTTCTGCTGAAAAAGGGCAGTTGGGTGTCACAACACACCCTCCGCCCCTAAAGGTCAGGGACTGTGGCTAAACTTAGCCTGAGCAGTGACTAAGGAAGATGTCTATATGCCACCAGAGAAGGGGGAGGTGGATCCACACAGAGCAGTCCCAGCAGAGCCTGGCTCCCCTGCAGTTTGACCCTGGCAGGGCACCTCCTGACCCAACTGCATCCAAAACCTCCTCCTTGATCAAAAAGTATACAGCAGGTTTCACAATGCACCCAAGAATAAAAACAATTCACCTAAAAAGCTCAAAACCAGAAGCAACTAGAAAGCAAAATGAACAGGAAAATGTCATTCAGGCTTGCTGAAGTGTTGAATCCCCTCAGAGGCTGACTGGGAACAATCCAGAGGCTGTCAGGGTGAGGCTGCTCATGCACGGGCCCACGCTGCAGCAGAACTAGATCACACTCCAGAGCTGCTGTTACTCCAAACGTAGGCTGGTCCAAGCAGCCAAGAGCAGTGCAAGGCATCACAGCAAGGAGCCGTAACAAGGGCAGCTGCTCACAAACAAGGGTGACAACATGCAAAGCAACAGAAATCACTACCAGCCCCAGAACTCCTGTGTGCCTCCAGGGATTTCAGAAGGCATTTTCTGATGCACTGCAGCCCTCCCCAGCCTCACAGCCAGAGATATCCTCACCTACCCATATTAAGTGCATCAGCCAAGGGGCAACAGCAGGCTCCTTCACTAGAGCCTGCCCCTCACCCCACAGCTCTGTGCTGCTCAGGTTTGCACTCGAGGAAAAAGACACCTTCGACCAGGAGAGCTTTTTCCAGAGCTCCTGACGCCACACCAGGCAGAGTGACAACTTCAAAGCAGTGTGGTGCTGGCTCAGAGAGGTGCAGCCTCCTATTTATAGCCTGTATCCGCCCCAGCTCACAGCGATTACCATCTCATCCATGCCTTCTGACATGCCAGCATCTACCTGGTACAACCCTATAGCACACACTACAGGACTACAGGCTCCTGCCCTCTCACTCACTCTGTGTCACTTGGTGCACATCCAAGGCTGGGATCCCGGTGTCCTGCTTGAAGCACAGCTGGTGATCCAGAGTCATGGGGAGATCCTGCTCCTTCCTACCTGGCACTGGAGGTACTGGCAGCAGTTATCTGATACAGCACCAGGTTTGCCAGAGCCACCTGACACCTGGCCACCGGGATGCCTACCAGGTGATGCCCTGGACCCACATGGGGCGAGAGGAAGAAAAGCACAGGAGGTCGGTTTCTGTAAGCTGCTAAGACTGGTTTACTGTGACCCAGACAATGATTTTTCACTGGCAGGGTATTTTCCTGCATCCTGGCCAGTGCAACACATGACCATCACGAGCAGCTCCAAGCCACCCGCCACTACAACAAAGGAATCATTGACAAGACGCTGCCCCTGGCACGTCCGCAGCTGAACTATGCCCAGGAGCCAGAGCCTATTTCTTCTGACTTCCTCTCTGGGACTCACCAGGATGAGCTCGTACCTATGGTGTCTGGCTGCAGGCAGATCCCTGGGCCAAAACACACCTATGGGCACTCACCTGGGACAATCAGCCACCGAGGAAACTGCCAGGCTCTACAGAAACTCCCAATGCAGTCTGGCCTCTTGGAACACAGAGCAGCCCACCCACCATAAGCACTGGGAATTGCTGAACATGCCCTCCCCACACAAGCTGCACACTGGAGTTTCTGCCACTTCTTGCTTTGAGCCACACTGAGCTTTCACAGCCTTCAGTGAACCGTAAAGCATCATCCGACCACACTGATTTATCCAAAACATTTTTGGAAGCTGAAACTGCCAGGTGTTAGCTATAAAAACTCCCAGCAAGGAATATAATCTACTTGTGAGCACTAATTAAAACTACAGGCAATAAAAACCATCCAAGGCAAAGGCTGAGGGAGTTCTGATGAGGTGTTGGGGATTTTTCCCTTTTGCTCCTGACATATACATGGGTTTAATTCTTCCACTGCTCCCAAGGAACTCAACTGCTCCAAAAGGTCTGTGGCTTGGTTAATTTATTTTTTCGTCCCCTACAAGCAGCATTCCTCCTCCTGCGGGTGCTGAGGTGTCATCTCTCTGTAAAATAAAAGGCTTCTGGCAGGTTAGACATGACCTCTCTTGCATTGCTGAGGCACAATTAAAACCTTGAGCTGAACGAGGTTTTAAGACCAAAGATTCCCAAAGCCTGACGCCAGAGAGTTTACACGAGGACTTCTGCATGCCACAACACTTTTCTCTGACTCACTGAAAATCCTTATTAAGAAAGACCAGTTTTAAAAAGCTCATCCTTCAACCCCATTAGGCTTCCTGACAATTTACTCCTTGCCCTCACACAGAAGTAGTTTCAAACAAGTGAGGAAAAAGAAATAAAGCACATGTAAGGCAGCCAGCCCAACCAGAAAGATTCCCTCCCTTTTGCAAAAAGGAAAATAAAAAAACCCCACAACCAACTAGAACTCATAGTTATGACATTTTCAGCTGGAAGAACTGCAACGTGTAAGACATGATTAGAAATCAAACTCACAGCTGCCAGGCAGCCAGCTACAGTTTGCCCTATTAGGAAATAAAATAACCATATTTGCAGTAATTAAGACTGATGAGACCAAGTAATGGCTGTGAGTATCACAACTGCTCCCTATAAAAGTTCTGACTAATCTGCAGGAATGGGTAGCCTACAGCCACACTCCTCTGTACAGCAATAGTGAGAGCAGGAATTGAGGCAATGAGGATGGTATCACCTCAAAACAGAACCCCCAGGAGACTAAAGCCCTGCCATCTCCCAGGTTCTACCCACAAGCAGTTACCCTTTCTCCAGTGGGGCCTGGAACAATATGATTTCAAGACTTTTAGTTACATAATGCAGTAAATTGCTGCGCTTTTGAAAGCTCAGATTGGCAGGACTCCAGCACAGAAAGACAGAGGCTCACATTTATAAAGTTCTGCAAATGCCCCCAAGTATTTTCTGGGGCAAAGCCTTTATTGAAGTGGCTCACACTACTCCTTTTTGGGGTCAAAGGAAGAGGGACATTCCCCCATCCAAGCAGAGGCCCTGCCCAGGCACAACACACCTCTGCCTCTTCTCACACATCCCTCCAGCTCAAAGCTTCCCTACGCTGCACATACACTCAGTGGCATCTGCTGTCCTTTGAGCTCACAAAGCCTTTCCCCTCTGAGAGCAGGGCAGGCAGGGAGCCTCAACTCTTGCTCCCATGGAGCAGGACAGGCAGAGAGCCCCATATCTTTCTCCCATAACCCATAATTAGCCTAGTTATCAGCTAGCCTCACACAGGCTTGGGCTGCTGCCAGCAGAAGTTCATCCACCATCTTAGCAGGTGTGAAATCCACAGTGGCTCATTCCAGCCCTGCCATCTTTGTTTCCTGCTCCTCCGGTGTTCCCCCAGCTTCTGAGATGGACAATAGCATTGTCCAGAGCAGGATCTTGACAGCAAAAGATGTCCAGGGATGTCCCAGCTATCCAACAGCCATTTGGGCTCCTTGTGCCTTCATCAGCTGGACCCAGCCTTTGGCCTGGGAATGACAACTCTGAAACACCTAGGCCAGGCAGGATGGGCACAAAGCTGCCCCTTGCTAGCAGCACAGACAGCACACCCTAAGGGGGCTCTTCCCTCAAGACCCCAGCAGAAAGGGGGATGCTGTTCCCACAGGAGCCTGTTCCCATTAGCCCAGCCCAAAGAATTAGCCACATCCACTCCTCCCAGCACAACCTCCCAAGCCCAGCTCATCACAGGAGGTTCAGCACAGGGCCATAAACATCCATTTGCCCAACATGGGGAGCTGGCAGGCCCCCAGCATCTCTTCTGATCCCTGAAACTAAACTGAGATCTTTTGCTGGGGAAATGAAGGGGCTGGCAATCACCAGCTGTTCACAGCCAGTAACACCCTATAGCTTCAAATCTGGCCTTTTTCTGGCCTGAAGTTAAGAGGAAATAGAGATCGTCAGGAGTTGAGACACCACTTTCACCAGTTTTAAGCGGGTTTAGAGCATTATGCACAGAGCTCTAATTCCAGCGGGCACCCACAGCCAGGTTTAACCTGGCAGCACATGGCCTACGTGACTCCCCAGCACTTCCAAGGGCTCTGCACCAGGACAATAGTCAATTGAGGCCCTGCTCAGCCCCAGCCTTTGCTGCCAGGGTGAGCCAAGGTCAGTAGCACAGGCAGGGCTCACTCAAGGCCGGCAGCCCGCACAGGCAAGCTCAAGGTTTTGGCCAGAAGCAGCCCAGCCCAGTCAGTGCCTCTTCCCACCAGGGATGGCCGACACACTCCCAGACATGCCCCGGTCTGCCGGGCCGGTGAGCCAACAGCAGCACGCAGACAGACAGACGCCATGGGGCACAGCTCCTCCAGCTCCCCCACTGGCAGCACGAGCCTCAGCCTGCAGAGGCACAGATCATCCTGCTCACTCCACCAGGCACAACCATGGGCTTTTCCTGGACACTCACGATTGGTCTCTCTGGTGGATACAGCCCCTCAACCCCCAAAACGCTCTCAGCATGGCACAGGGCATGAAAAGCTGCAAGCTCCCCTGCAAAGCGAGATGTTGGGATAGTTTGTTGGCAGCTTTGGGGGAAGCCAACCAACCAGAGAGATGAGCAGGTATTTGCATCCACCAGAGAAGCTCCCATTTGGGGCTGCTGTGCCTGGTTGATAACATCAGCAACACTCGGTAAGAACTGAGCATCTTACTGGTGTGAGCATGAAGTCAAGCTTAAGCAAGCTATCAACAAGCCCAAGTGAGAACGCCTGGCTTATTTCTACACCAGAGCCTGGCTGTGGTCATGGCTCTTCTAGAGCCCTCTAACCCAAAACCCTGCAGCCAGAGGGGTTTGCAGACCAGTTACAAGAATATCATGTGACACAAGCAGCTCTTGCATATAATCTGGGCTCACATCAGCTTCAGCCCCCAGCACAGCACCTAGAGTCTCCTCTCTAACTGTCCCCCCATCCCTAGGGAAAGGGATTCTCAGAGCACCAGCTGCCAGCCAATCCCTTGTCTCAGGAGGGGACCAGGGGTGCTCAAGCCCCTGTACAGGGTTTCCCCAGGTCACACCCTGAGCACAAGTCACGCTCTGCCAGGACACAGAGTTGATCCTCCCCGCACCAGCAGTGCTCAGGAACACTCCCAGGACACCCTGTGCCTGCCCGGAAATCCTCAGAATGAGAAAAATGTAGTATGGAATAGCATTGGCATTCTTTCATTAGAGACCCACAATGCCAGCCAGAGACAGCTCCCAGTGTCTTGACAAAGCAGGGGCTGCAAAATCACAAAAAGTCACAGCCATCATCATCAAACAGAACTGGCTGGCCCTTCCCTAAGAGCAGGAGTCTGAATTTTGATCCCAGCCACTGCCACATTACTGCTACCTTCAAGCCTTCAAACCACAGATGAGTAAGCACCAGGATGGAGGTGGGACATGCACACCAAGGACCCAAAAGCACACCAAGGACCTAGGAGGACATGGATGGAAGTGGGACACTCACACTGAGGACCCAGCCCTCAAACCAGGACCAAGGCAGCACTGGGATATGGAGGCAGGAGAGGAGGTCACACCAGGGGCCCAGTAGCCCAGGGCCCAGAAACTGTGGTTTCAGTAATTAACTACAGCCCCACGTGGATTTTCCTTGGCTACTACTCTGGAATAACTACTCTGCCGCGGCTCTAAGGACACAGTGAGTCATACTGATACACTGGTGGTGAGAGACTCCCATTTTCTTAAGAGTCTGTTATAGGCTGATTCCAGAGAAGGAAATGGGAAAGCCATAAAAGTGCAACAATAGATTTGCGCTACAGGGCTTAATGAGATGCACCTCCCAAACCTACGTGCAGCTTTTCAACTTCTCATAAAGGAGATATAAAATGACAGCATGAAAGTCACTGGGTATTTTCCACCTTAGCTGCCAGATAAATCAGGCCAACTGTGCCAAATAGGAGCCAAGAGAAAGCACATGCGACCATTCACACCTTTTCTAAGTAATACCTCCTGGAAGAGAAAAATGTTTCACACCTTCCCAAGGGTAACAGGGGCAGCCACAGGCAGCCCCACGACTTTAGTGCAGGGAGATTTGCCATACACTAGCAGAACGTGTTTGTAATTAGGAGGGAGGTCCATCACTCCAGCGGTTCATCTAAGATCAAGAAAGCTCATTCCCAATAAAGGCACTATCAGGAGTTTAGGGGATTTCCTTATGCCCAGCACACCCTAGGCTGTTCTTTGTCCTGGCCTATTTCTCAGCACTGCTCCTTTCCTTCCAGACACAGCCAAGGAAACCTCACCGCAAAGACACCCAGGAGAATCCAGCAGCACTAAAGTACCTCACTTAGCATGAAAATGGGATGCCTATGCACCACAAAAAGACATAAGGCTCACAGAAAGGCACAAACCCAGAATCATTATACCTGTTTCCTTGTGATGCAACTAAGAAAACCCACCTTTTTCCTCAGAAGAAACTTAAAGCTTGAGAACATGAGTAACCATTGTGCAAAAGGTCCACCCTTAAAGGACAGGGTATGAACATTCAGGCTATTTACTGTTTCAGGACACAAATCCCACCTCTCCGGCTGCAGATACAATTCACAGTTTCCTTCTGATACTCCTGTTAACACTCTTCCCTTTGCCTGAGTCAACTTTCAAACCCTCCAGCATCGTTCACTTTCATGATGCATTTGTGCACTCTTTCGCTACAGGACTCCTGCCCGACCTGCAACACCCACCGTGGGTGAAGCATTCCAGCAGCATGTCTGAAGCCCAGTCTCGCTGAACTGCCCGAGCATCTCACCGTGGGGCCAGCAAACACCTACTGGGGCCACCAGGCTTCAACCAGAGCTGACCCCAGGACCAGAGCTGGTAGGTGCTGGCTCTAGGAGCGTTCTGACAGTCCCTTGCTACCCAGTGAGTGTAAGCTACCACCGGCCACCAGTGAACTCCAGCAGCTCCAGCTTTCTGCTGCTGGTCATCACAACGCCTCACCGGCTGAGTGATTCACACACCGGAGGGCGGAATGCATGCCCCAAACATGTATTGGGCCATCAAGACCTTACTACCACCTCCTCCCTGAGCAAGGCAGAAACAAGCGCTAAAGGCGCCTTTCCTGGAGCCAGAGCACGGTTCTGCAGTCCATCCTGCACAGCCAGCAGGGGATCACGGTGCTGAAGGACTTGGGTGACTTACCCACCTGAGCAGCCTAGAATGCCCGAGGTCCAGCTCTGAGCACCTGCCAAGAGGAATCACCTGAAGGCCGGTGGGAGCGGCATCCCCACGTAGTGCTCGCCCAGGTGATGAAGGCTGCAGGAGTGCTCCCCATGGGGACGGAACGTACTCCCGGTCAGCCCAATACCGCAGACCCACTCCTAGGACATGGTTCTCACGCTGCTTCCAGGCCCTCCCTTGTCTTTATCAAGAACCAAACACACACAGTGATCACCGTTTTCCTGCGCCCCAGCGTTTATCGAGCACCCTCAAATGGTGCAGAGATGGCCCCACAGACACACTGGGGGAACGGCTTGAGGGGCCGGGCAGGGGGAACGAGGAGCTTCCTGCAAGTGGGAATTCCCACCTCGGGGCAAGTGGGCTACCCGGCCCCCCCGAGGCCACCATCATCCATCCTCAGCGTTCGCCGGGAGGAGGCCGGGGAAACCCCGACCCCAGAGCACTACTGCCGGTGAGAGAGGGACGAGGGCGGCCGGGGCAGGGCACTGTGGGATCCTCACCACGCGGCCATACCAGAGCGGGAACAAAACATGGCTTCCCCCCCCTTAGTTCGAGGGCGGGGGAGACCGAAGCGGCGGTCCCAATACAGCCAGAAAGGCCGGTGTGAAACCGACCGGCCACGCGATGGGCCACGGGGGCGAGCTCCCGCCCCAGGAACGGCCCAGGACCATCATCGGCTCCAGGACCTCCAAGCCAGGCCGGGAGCCGCCAGAATACGTGGGGCTCCCAGAGCCGGCGGCTGGACCCCGAGGCGGCGGCAGCCGCCGCCGCCTCCCGCCCTCCCCGTAGCCCCTCATTATACAACACTGAAGTAAGT
>JANPWX010000610.1:112914-132086 GCA_024734555.1 Trochalopteron elliotii | reverse complement strand
ACGTACCGCCCCGGCACGTACCGCCCCGGCCCCTACGGGCCCCCGGTGGCGGCGGGACGGCGATCGGGGCCAGGTGTGCCGGGAGGCCGGGCCGGATGACACTGCCCGGCGCAGCGGCAGCGCGGGATTTCCCTGAACTTGTCTCAAGGAGTGACTCGGCGCAGGAGTTCCGCTCGCCGGGCAGGAGCAGGTGGTCCCCTTGCCCCACACTGCCGGGCCCTCATGTCTCCCTGGGGTCCTGGACACGCTCCCGAGAGTCCTGACCCCACTCATGGGGTTCCTGGCCCTGCTTTTGGGGATCTTGGCCTTGCTCCCGAGGGGCCTGGACCCCACTCCCGGGAGTCCTAGCCCCATTCCTGGCACACCTGACCCTGCCCCCGGTGATCCTGGACCCCTTCAGATGCAGAATGCTGTACAGTATCTATATTAAAATCCATCAGCACTTAAAAATCCATTAAAATTATAATCCACTGCCTGACGATTGTGCTTTTGTGTTCACCACAACATTTCTTAGCGTTGCCAGCCCACGTGGTAGCTGTGTTCCCGTGAAGATAAGAACACATTGCCACGGGGGACATTTGTGGTGGATCACAGTTATTTCAGCTGGGCCTTTGTGTTCAGGGATGTGAAAGAGCTGGATGCTCTCACCATTTCACCCACAGTTTGGTTCTGCAGGATAAAACAGTCCCAGGCTCTGCATGACAAACACCTCAGTGTGTGGGAGAGGCCCTTGCTGGTAGCATGTTCCCATCCCAAGCAGAGCTCCTCATCTCTGGATGCAAACCAGCCTATGGCAGCCATCCATCCCATCTTCTTCACTCCCTACATGTCCCAAGTCCTGCACAAAGGGACTGTTACCTGGGAATGTTTTTTCTGGCTGCTGTATCCCAAAGCCTAATGGATGCTACTTGATTTCTGGGTTGCATGTCTAATGCTCTAATTTGTTTTACAGCCAAAAGAAGAGTGGTGTAGTTCAACTGTGAGTCAAGGAAGGGAAAGAAGGGAATAAACAGTGACACTCCACAGATGGAGATGGAGCAGCTGTGAGGAGGTGAGAGCACTTCCATATCAAAGGAACCACTGCTCCTCCATCAGAGCAAGTATGGTCACGGGTGTAGTCTGAGCATGTTGAGGCACTGAATGGACCAGGTGCACTCAAGAAAAGGCCAGGGACTATAACCAACTCTTTCACCCACTTCTGAGGTAAGACACCATAACCCAAAGAATGAGTGGGTGGGAGGATCTCGTGATCCATCTGTTCCTGTGTGACTGAGCAGGGAGAGGCCTGCACTCTGCTTTGCTTAAACAAGATAAATAACAATTCAAAGGGGCAATTTTGGATCAAACTCAAAGTGCCACTTGGCTCTGCTGTTAAGATCCTTCCTAGGCTCAAGTTCTCTGCTCCACAGGGGATGAGCAGTGGGAAGTGCTGTGGTGGATTCCAGTCTTCTCAAAGGAAACTGGAAGTTTCCTTTGAGAAGACTCAGTACTGCTGGGATGAATGAAGCCAGAGAGCATGTTCTTCATCTGGCACTGATATGCAGTGCCCCAGTTGGGTGGGTTTTAGAGTAATGTGCAAAACAAGAGGCTGGAGATAGCAGAGCTCAAGTGAGCAGGGAGCTGCTAGAGGAGTGATGGGCTGGAAGGGCAGGTGAAAAGCTCCAGGACATCTCTGCTTGTTCCTATTCCTGCTGCTCCTGCTGTGTCTCCATCTTACTGAAAATGGAAAGGAGTCCTTCCTGCTCTGTGCTGCTGCATTTTTGTCTCCTTTAAAAGACGGATTTAATATTAATCCTATTAGGAATTTCTTTTCTTGTGAGGAAAACAGGATATTATTTCAGGATATTGGGCAACAAAGCTGTCCTTGAAAAGCAACACTAAGCAGCCTCGCAGTCCTGCTTCTGATTGCATTTGTAGTGGACAATGATCAAGTTCAGCATCCGGGATAGCCAAACCATTTCATTTTCAGAATGTGAGAGGGGCCTCAGCAGAGCAGTACAAATTCAGGTTTTCTGTGTTCCACTGTAAACACTTAAGAACCTCTAGTAATCTCAAAACATAATCATTAGTTCTGATTTCTCTTGGAATTAATGTCTCTAGCAGATGTAGAAGTCTAGTCCTCATCTGTCACAAGTACGCATGTCCTGCTTGATAAGAGAAGTAACAACATGAGTCCAAATCCAGGAATTATTGGAAATCTCTTGGGAAAGTCTGTTCTATTGAGATATCCATCCTAGTTTCCTGAATAGGCTTTGGAAAAGGGTTTTCTGAACTTTTGGATTGACATTTCACTTCAACTAAGCTTCCAGGCTCTGGGTTTACCCTGTGACAATGGAAGCAGAAGAAAAGGCATCAAATCACTGTCCTCACAGAATGTGCAAGTTCTCCTCCATGGATGATATAGATGACACTGTTCAGGGGTGTGTTGATGTAACGGCCTCTGTCATTGTTTAGAAAATAATCTGCATTAGAAAGAAAGGGCCTGCTAAGATGTTCAAAATGGCCACTTACACCATGGAAGACCTCTGTGGTTGTGTTCATTTCTATGCTCATTTAGGCCAACACTTTTTATCTGTCTGGACTCCCATTGCTGCTCTGTTGTCACCTGTGTCAGGCTCACAGACACATTCCCCAGCAATGCAGATCAGCACTTAACAAGGTTGTGGCTCCCCAGAGATCTCCCTTGGATCCTGACACTTGTGCCCATGTCAGAGAGACCGGTGGTTATCAGCATGGAGAGCCCAATACTTATTACCTAGTGGCAGTGGAGATCAGCTGTTGGGGCATTGTGTGACCAGTGAGGGATGAGACAGACAGTGATTTGGGTCATGAGACGATGTAAGGCCAGCAGAAAGAGGATAATCTCCTGTAGTCTTTCTCAGAAGCCCTGACCAAAAGGGACTGCCACCTCCCTGTGAGCTCCAGGGGAAAGGGAGTGAGGAGGATGGTGTGGAGTGGTGGCAGTCAGAGGCAAGTGGCAGCAAGTCAGCTGGTCCTGCTGTTCCAGATGGGAAGAGGGTAGCTGTGCCCTGTAGAGAGCTTTGCCTGCTGCATTTGCTTTCACCTGTTTTTGCTGCATCCCGCCTAAGAAAGAGAAGGCTGTGCTGGGTCCAGCTGCATCCTGGCAGCTGCCAGTCCTGCTCTTTGCTGCCAGGAGGAGCATCCTCTCCTTGAAGAGCTTGCCTAGAAATAAGAGACCCTTGACCACATGGAGACCACATGGCAAAAGTTGAGATGTCACCACAGCTGTAGTCCTCTCTTGTCCCTTGCACTGTGCCTCTTCCTCATGCTCTGGGGTAAGAGCTCCCTGGTTCTGTTCAATGGGCCCCTCATGCTGCAGCCTGCACAAGCATGTCACCTTTTGCCAAGGAACTTATCTGGCACAAGAAATAGTATCTCTGTTCCTTCTGCCCCTCCATTCCTGGACCAGAGGAAAGTGAGGCTGTTCAATGTCCTTTTCCAATACTAATTCAACGCTCTGTGAAGACTCACTCATGAGGGTCTCTGCTCTCTCTTCAAGGAGTGTGTGGGCTGCTGTCCTTCCCTGATTGCTATCCCATATGTTCCCAGTGTAGTGACTTGTTCTTTCCACATTCTGTTTCCTTGTTTCCCAAGTGCTGGCTGCCTGACAAGCATATCTTGGCAGCATCAGATCTCACTCAAGCAGGTAACTCATCCTTTAGAGTGAATAGCCAGTGCTGCCAGTGCCTCCATGCAGGCAGGGGAAGGGGCTGGTGTTTCCATGCAGGCATGAGGGGCTTGGTGGGTGAATATCACCCCAGGGAGTGACAGTGCACTGGAATGGAACGTCACCATGAAGACACGGAGGTGATGCTGCTGGATGAACACCCAATTGCATCCCAGCAACACTGCTGTTGTCTTCAAGCTGGGGTCACCCAAACCAGTCTGACCAGCGCAAGATCCTGTTTTGCTACATACATCAGACACTGGGATCATCTTTATCCTAAAGCTTTCTGACAGAGCTGCGGACCCCTGAGGCAAGAGGCAAGGGTACTGGGACAGGCCACAGCAGTGGGTGTACTTCTTGCTGTGTCCAGCTCTCCCATGGGATCTCCACTGTCCCAGAACACGCTGTTTTAATGACTCTATTCCTGTTCTTGGGGTGGGGAGGAAAAGGTGGGGGCTCAGCAAATAATTTAACCATATCCTGCACCAAATAACTTCATATGTCAATAACACTGGCTCACCTGCATTTCATTCTTCATTGTATCCCTGCCCAGAGAGGCTGTTTCCTCCTGGTTTCAGCCTGCCTTGCATGATCCCTGGTTGTCAAGAGGTTGGTGGCATTCCTACCCCCGTCTCTTGACCTCCAAACAGGCTTCAGCACCTCTCCCTCTCCACACAATGCATCTTTAAGATCAGTTTCCACTGCTGATAGGTTTGTTGACTGGGCTGCTTCTGGAAGGACACTACCTTCAGTGAGCTCAGGGTAGTATCGCCATGGGGATGAGCTGGAGCTCCAGGCTATGCTCCAGTTCTGTTTTTCCTTTGCAGCATCTATAGCAGCTGTTTTCTTGGGATATTGCACAAAGCCAGGCTTCTCTCTGTAGTACTTGACATTTCTGGTCCTGCATCATGTCAGGGGAGCTTGGGGCACTCTCGTAGGTCTGAAGAGGAAGAGAAAGGACTGCAGGCAGCCTGAGAGCCAAGAAGTTTGACCAGCTGACGCTGACACCTTGTGAACATGTCTCTCAGTCCCTGACCACGCTGGTCCCACCACCCAGTCACACAGGGTGAGTGCTCACAGCACTGGAGCATCTATTCCTGCTGCTTCTGGTGACTGCCAGCCTCAGTGCTCCCAGCTTGAGGGTAATCACTGGAGAGACCCACCTGGTGCTTTGGGACACGAATGCGTGGAATCCAGAGATGCACAGAACTGGTACAGCACTGGTTGTGGAGAAGGAGGAGGCTGAAACAGAGGGTGAGCACTGGCCAGGGCGAGTGCCACAGGCCTGGGCATGAAACACCTCGCTCCCAAACATGCTATGGCCTCAGTTGCTCTCAGGCCACTCCTGCTTCTAAACAGGGCCACGCACGCCTGCCCCACGGCACGCTGTGGTTGTCTGGCCTGACACTCCCCTCCCAAGTCACAACATGGCTGGGATGGCCATTGGGACCTCCTGACCCCACTGGGGAGGCAGTGAGAGCTGAGACAAGTGTGTGCTGAAAACAGACAAAAACACAACCCCCAGTATTTGTCCAGAAGTCTGCTCAGAATTGCTTTGGCCTTGATGAGCCTGGAAGATTATTTCCTTTAGGTATTTTAAACTGGTGCCTGGCAAGTACCAGATGACTGGGATTTGCTGGCTTGAGCACCCAACTGATGGACAGCATGGAGTCTGCTTCTGCCACTTTACCTGGGAGCCCTGACTGTCAATGCATATGCACTGGGATGGCCAAGATGACGAGCACTTAGGAAGGAAGGTACCTGTGGACTGGGCCATGAGGGTTACCCCTGGGCCACGAGTACCGCTTCTCAGGGCTGAGCACCTCTCCATCCTCAGGGAAGGCACTGAGCCCTCTCCCTCTGCCAGGCCAGCACCAGTGCAGATCCCCATGCTGCAGAGCCTGGGCTGCTATGTATCTGGAAGACTGTCAGGGAATAAAGGCAGAAGCTGCAGTGAGAAAGGCAGGGAGGGACATGCTCCCATTCTCCTGCACCCGTAAGGGGAATGCAGAGCCCTCAGGTGAGCTCCTGATGGTTCAGATTGGGTTTCTGAGGAGAACCACCTCTGCAGTCACATTTGTGCCTGTGCAGTGAACATGACCCCACTCATGGGGCCGAGGGGAGGCAGAGAGGACAATAGTCTGTGTGACTGTCCCCTGGCATCCCTACCCAGGTGCCCCGAACTCTCTTGTCCCCATAGATGGCAGCGGCATGAGACCATTCAGCCCTATCCTCCCTCTCCGGGCTGCCTCAATACCTGAACATTCCCCCAAAATAGGGGGAATACCTGAATTCCCCCCCACCCCAAGGCCATCAGTAATGAAAAGAGAGAGAAAGGTGGTACCTGCACCACACTGCCAGCAATGCCCCAGCTGGTGCAGCTGCCTGTCTCTTCAAATGCCCAGCCCACAGCTCATCAGGCTGCATGGAGGTGAGCAAGGGATACAGGAGAGCCAACACTGGCAGTTTCTTCATGGCTGAGTGTGTCACTGTTTCCATCTTCCCCTTGCTGGCAGGGCCCAGTGGCAGGACAACCACGGTGTGCTCCCATCCCACAGTGTGAGTACACAATCTATTGTGTGCATGTGTAAATACGTATTTGTGCTGCTTGTTCCAAAACCTCTCTTGTTCTGTTCCCAAAGAGCCTGGACTGACAATGTCAGGAAAGCCTCTGTCTCCCTGACTTTGTTTGACCCTGCTTGTTTGGAGGAAAGATCCCCGGAGAGGAGCTCACTGCTGCTGCCCTGACACAGGCTTGCTGCTGATAGGGAGCGGGCCCCAGTTCTGAGCAGGGAGGACACCCTGCAGGCTCTGCTCCCTCCCAGGGCCCAACCCAGCATCGTTTCTGACCCTGGGCAAGAGTGAGCAAGGAGCAGTGCCCATGGCTGGCTCGCTTGGAGACGGCTCTTTCTGAAGTGGGTCAGGTGCCCTCTCTGCACAAACAGAGGCCTAAGTCCAGCACCACCAAAGTACACTGACAATTGGAGGCAGCCCTTGCCCCAGAACAGGTTTTGGCAACTTTGCCTTTTGCTACCACAGAGATGGGATTTTATGCCCTGCCAGCAGCAAAGCTCAGGTCAGGATGCAAGTGGCTTGTCCTTGGGAAGCTGCTGCTTCAGTGCCACGTCCACCACTTGTCAGCACCCTCCTCTCACCTCATCCCACTAGGATGGTTTCCCCACTCTGCCCACCCACCCTACTTGCTCTGTCCATTCTGCAGGTCATCACAGAATCATAGAATCATGGAAACGTTCAGGTTGGAAGAGACCTTAAAGATCATTTCGTTCCACCTCCCCACAACAGGCAGAGATGCCACACAGTAGATCAGGTCCCACTCTTCTCTCTCTGAAATAGTGTTGTCCATAGTGGTGAGAAGAAAGAAGGTTGTTTTAGAGAAGAAAATATATTTACAGGGACCAAGTCCTGCCTTCCAAGTCAACATTACTGGAGCTAAGGTTTGGATACTGTGAAGTGTCCATCAAAACTAGCTCTCACCAGCAAATTCAGTCCTGCCCTCTTCACATGCTGTTTTGTGTTGGGTTTACACACACTCTGGTGACTGAGCTCTACAGGCAGAAGGAGTTACATAAGCAATTTAGTGAGTCTTTTATACAAGCCAGAACTTTCTCTTCAACTGGGCAGGTGCCCCATGAACTGATTTTTGACCCATCGTGTTGGCACAACCACCCATGGCTTGACAGCTACATAGGCACAGGGTGGGTGCACCCTGCTGGCTCCAAAAACCATCAGAAGAAAACTCTTGCAACAACCCCAGTTACAAATCCTTGATCTTCCATAATCAGAGAATAGGGTTAAATGTGCCTAGTAAAGTTGTTCTAAATTGCCATTACCGCTCTAATAATAGTTGGTAAGCCAGTCTTTGTGGGACAACAAACATTTCTGTTATTCCCCAAGTCCAGCTTGGGGATAAATAAAGCCAGCTCTTGTTTTAAAACAGGAGGTCATGCTTCATCTTAGGATAAAGGCGCTGCTACCCTTTCCCTGGTTTACAGGCTTAAAGGAACAAAATTGAGTGACACAAAATGTCAAAGAAAATTAGAATTTTAGAGCAGGAGCAGCTAAAGACAAGTCAGACAGACTGGCACTGAGCTCCCTCCACATGTGTGTTTAACAGATAATTTGTTATCATCCCAGTTCAAAGTTAACCTGCTGGAAAGCTGCTGTGGGAGAGTTGGCTGATCTGCAGTGTTTTAGATTCTCATGTTTCAGTTGGGCGCAAACAAAAAAACTCAAAAAGTTTGTTTTTGATTAAGCCTGTTGCTGCCGGGTACAAATACTTACTTTCTGGGTGGAAGTTCATTAGGGCACAAGCACCAACCACGATTAATCACACAGTGACCAGTGCCATGGCGTGGGTGGTGGCAGCTCTCAGTGTTGCCCTGTGATTTTCACTTTCCTGTTCTGAACTGGAGGGAGAGGGAGGAAGAGGAGGATGGCAAAGTTTCCTTACACCGTCTGTCTTTGGGGATTCAGGCACCAGCCCGGTGGGCTAAGGTCTCAGACCCCTGCACCGATGAGTCCCCATTTGGCTCCAAATGCCCCAGTGCAGAGACACAGGGAGTCCTTCAGCTCCATCTTGTTGCTCCTGTGGCAGGAAGCTGCGGTCAAGGCTGTTTGCCTGCCCCGGCTCATCTGCTATTCTTACACACCTCGCGGGGGTGTGCTGTGTTTTCACTGTCTCAGAGACTGGACTTGCCTCTGTTATGCTTTGGAAAAGCAGCCAGCTGTGGTGCAGGGAGCAGGAGGGGAGGCATGTGGTCTGGGCTCGCAGCAGATATCTGTCAGGGCTAGCAGCAGCTGCAGACCCTGCTTCCAGGTCTCCTGCAGCATCCCAGCCCCCTTTGCCTTGTGAGATGCCCTCACCCTGGATGCCTGGGGCTCAGGTCTCCCAGGATGGAGAATTTCCCTCTAAGTGTCTGAGCTCTGTCAGAACCAGCCCAGCATCTATGTTGCATTCCAGGCTGCATGGCCACCTCTTGCCTCTGCCCCAGGAGCCCTTGCTGGGGGCAAGAACTGCCAGTGTTCCTTCTGCAGCTGGGGTCTCAGCTCTCTGCCACAAAGCCATGACACCCTGTCCCAGCCTCTTGTGCGTCCTGGAAAATGCCAGGTCCCAGCTGTCACCAACTACCCTTGACTAAATGACCCCTCCTCCGCTGTCTGGTCTTAGATCAAGCCTCAGCAAACAAACATCCCAGGCAGGTCCTTGTGTGTCACCAGCCATGGGCCCAATAGGGCTCCACATGCACGTGGCTGTGTAATGCCATAACGAGATTACACTGTGACATGATGGTTGTGAAATAATCCACAGTATCATTCAGTAAATCCCAGGATCCAATTACCTTTCCACATGACACCCATTCCTGGGCATGGGGAGGCCAAGGGACTGCAGCCCAGTGCCCTGCCCTTTCAATAGCCTCCTGCTCGGCTCCTCCACTCCCCTGCACCTCTCTGCCTCCTTGTCATTTAAGATTATCAAAGTTCGTGTTTCTCTGTAGGAGCCCCGACCCCCTGCCAGGCTCTGCTCTCTTTTCACAGCCGCCTGTTCACTCCCCAGCACTGCACTGACCCCCCTGCTCAGCGAGCCCCGGCTTCCTCACCACCCCAGCAGCACCCGTCCCGGCTGAGCTACTGCTCAGCCGGCTCGGGCAGTGATACCAGCCTGCCCAGGGTGGGGTGAAGGGCCAGTCTGGCTAGCCACGGGTCCACAGTATGCGGGAATGCTGAGCAGCAGTGTTCAACACACTGCGGTGTTGAACCGGAGAGCTCTGGCGTGCACTCTGCCTCCCACAGCAGCAGCGTTGTTTGCAAACATTTTATTTTTCCAGGTTGTTTTCCTTGTCCTGGCAGAGCTGCTCCCAGGAGCCAGAAGATCCCTTTCTGTGAGAATAAAGCCCGGGGCACAGGTACAGCCGCACTTGGCGGCCCAGCAGCGGTGCCAAGGCACGCACGATGCCCCGCGGCCAGCTCGGCGCGCTCTGCTGCAGGCGCCACGGTCGCTGCTGGCCCTGGCAGGTGTTCAGACACCGGCGCTGTTGCCAAGCCAGGCAGGGAGTGTGGCCAGCTGCAAATTTCGGCTTCGTTTTTGGAGCCTTTGAATCACTGGCCAGCCGCCAGGGTTGTTATTTATTAGTCTAAGTATTTTTTTCCCAAGTGAATTTCAAGCCGGCAGGAGGAGCCAGGCAGAGGAACTTGGCAGAGGGGCCTTCGGTATCCTCCGTGTGGGGGGAGTGGGAGTGAGGGCAGGATACTGTGGAGTGGTTCGCCCTGCCCAAGAGACCCCAGGCAGCAGGACGACAGGCTGCATCAGTGCTGGCAGAGCCTTCACACCAGGAAATCTTTAGTTTCACTTCCCTTGTGGGGGAATTCAGACGAAGCTCCCTCTTACAGGGCAGAATTCATGGACCAGCCTGTTTGGAGCAGAGTCTGCACTACTTCTACATCCCTAATGCTGCATCGGTCTTGGTGGGTCTTGGTGAGAAGCTGTGACCCCAGACATGGATCCCTGGGGTGAGCAGGGGATTAATGTCACCCATTTCTGTCTGAAGAAAACCAAAATCCCACCTGAGCCAGAGCTGAGGCCGTGCTGAGGCTAGGGCTGTGTCCCATCTGGATACCGAAGCCCAGGAACCCTAACTCTGGCCCTGCTCTCTATCTACTGCTATGCTATCCACCCACCTTCTTGCATGGGGGGCTGTGCTAAGATGCAGCTTTGTGCTTGGCCAGCTTGCACTTGCTGAGCCCAGGGTGCAGGCAGCTTCCACACCCATTCATGTGAAGGTTTTGCAGAGCTCACAGGGGGCTCATACTTACTGGGGTGACCCTGGGTGCCAGGGAGAGCCGCCACAGCACCTGTGGGCTGACCCAGTGGCAGCAGCCTGACTTCCAAGGCTGTGTGAGAAGACTCAGGAAACAAAACAAAACGGGCAATTTGCAGGGGAAGAAATTGATTTTCTACTTTGGAAACCTGAGTTGCAGATCCACTGGCTTCTAGAGACGGGAAAGAAAGACTTTGGGAGGGAAGGTCTGGCAGGTCCTTGGGAGAGCAGAGAGCCATGGGACAGGGAGCAGTGGGACAGGGAGCTCTGGGGCAGAGAGCCATGGGGCCAGGGATGAGACTGCAGCCCGAGGGAAGTGCCAGCAGGAGGGAGCCGGCCTGGATCTGGCAGGGGCGGCACACGGGCAATTGGAGCGTGTCCTGTCATTCTCCCCACACTTCCCATCTCCCCATCACCTTTCCAGCCATTTTTCAGCAACTGGCAACTCCCCAGGAGCCACTCCATGGCCAAGAGCAGGGCCAGGATCCAGTTCCAGACAGCCAGAGACAACCACAGCAGTTAAAGGGGTTCCCTGGGCCTCTCTATTTAGATGGGTAAATCTTCCATGATCCCATCTCCAGGCAAAGCCATTTCTGTCATGTTGCCTCATTCTCCTGACATTACCATGGTGGATTTTGTAATGGTGGCCATTCTCTGTCCACCGCAGCCACATCAACCTGTCTCTCTCAAAGGCAATCCCAGCCCACCTGATGGCAGATTGAAAGGCTATTTCTGCTGATAGAGTGGGGAAAAATGTCAGTGCCCACCCAGTCCATGGCACAGTGGCCTGCAGCTCTGTGCTGGGGGGACACTCCAGACCCCTGGAGATCCCTCTGTGTGCAGGGACTCTGCTGACATTTCCCAGCACACAGCTGGCAGCCCATGAAGTCTCACAGATAGCACAGGGGGCACGTGGGAGCCCCCAGTGCCACAGCTGCAAGTCACCCACGAGCCTGAAAGATTAATGACCTTTTTCCAGTGTTTGCTTTAGGCAGACGCTCGTGCTCCAGGGCTTTGCTCAGATAACAGTCTGGTATGAGAATAAGCTCCCCTGGTGAGGTGCAATTTGGAGAACTTGAATGGGGGCTACAAAACTAGTTGCAAATAAAGAGATTAAGATCAGTATTTGTCCCTTTCTTTTCCTTTTTCCTTCCTAGTGGAGCAAAAATATTCCTGTTTATTGCTATAAACCCTTGGGGGCTGTATGGTAAACTCCCAGTGGGAATTGCTGTCTCAAGAGATCAGAGATCCCGAGAAAATCCCCTTGCCAAATTTACAGTTATCGTTAGTTCTAATTAGCCTTGTTTATCTTTCCCTGCAGTGGTATTTGGGGAACTAGCTCAGGTCAAACACGGGGCAGTTCCCTTATTGTTACCAGATATCCAAAAATCTCCCTTCAGGCCACGCAAAACTGTCACAGTGTGGATACCTTCCTTAGGCCTCTCCTGGAGCCCACCTCTGGGCTCCTGCATGTTTGTGAGGAGGAGTAAACAGCTGCTGGGAAAAGGCCAGGAGAGGAGGAGACCCTGTTATCCCACCCCCAGCATAGCTCCCACAGCCCCCAGCCACCCCAGCCACTCAGTTGCAACGCCTGTGCACTCACACTCTCCCTGCTCTATATTCTTCCTAAGAAAATAAAGCATCACTGTCCTATTAATTATGTGAGTTCTGGAGCAATATTTTTCCCAGAGTCACCTACTGGTTCACATATTCGTTTTCCAGGCAGCTTAGCCAGTAGCCTGGCAACACAGTGACCTTATGCTCTGCTCAGCTTTGAGCATTTTATTAGCCACACTGGACTCTCTCCACCACTCCATATTGCAGAGCTCCTCATTAGTACAATTAATAAGCCGCTTCTGTCAATTCAATCAAATGCCAGGCTCAACAGCAGGAGAAAGCTTTGGCAGATCAAGTAGGGGAGATTCTGGGTAGCACTGGGAAATTGTAGGAAACCTTTCATCTCCCCCAAGGAGCTGAACAAGAATGGAATTGTGGGACTGGGATTCTCTCAGGTCATGTTTATTTATCGCTGGCTCGTTAGTATAATAAATCAGGTCCCCTGTCACTTTGAATGAAGTCATAGGTTTGCTGGAAGGAACTTGGCAGAACACCTTGATATTATTAGCGATGGTGTGGACAAAGCCCCCTGAAAGGCGATGCCCTGGCAGGGGTGCGCAGGCACCTCACACGCACCCACTCGGCCCCGTGCCCCACCAGGGACTGGCGCGGTCATGCCAGGGGACTGGGATTGTCTTGGGACACTCCACACAGCATGTCCCACATACTCCATAGCCACAGGAACGGATGATTCTCCCTGCTTCTGTTCTTGCTTCAGAAGACATGCATGGTGGGAGACATCCCCATCCTGGCTGCACATGTGTTGCCAGTGCAGAGCACTGAGCAGACAGTGTCGGCGACATCCTGCACTGACAGTCACGTGGATCAGGCACATGTGACAGCATTTTGCCTTTCACACCTCTCCGTGTCCTGACAGACTTTGTCCTGTCTCTGATGTCGGCGTGCTCTTTGGATCTCATGCCGGCTCCAGGAGCTCCTGCCACAGCAGTGCTGGGAAGTGCTGCAGCTGCAGGGCACATGGGTGGCAGGTGAAGGCCTCGTGCTCCCACTGCTGCTCACTTGCTGTGTGGCTGTGGCTCCTGGGCCTGATCCCTGTGTCCTCTGAGTGGGACCTACCAGCAGCAAAAGGGACCAGGAGTTGGGTTTTGCATTTCACCTTCCCCTGAACTGGGCATGTCCAGTGGTCTACCAGAGATGCTGGAGAGGTCACAGTCTCCTTGCCTCAATCTGGCTCTTTTCCACACTAGAGAACAGATGTGCAGGTTGGTTCCTGCATTGCAAACGATGCTGAGTGAAAACAAGGACGAGTTGTGATTGGTGTCATAGTCCAAGTGCCCCAACAGAGCAGCATCATAAGTGTATGTCCCAGAAACCTTCCTCAAATAAATTCCCCAGGAAATTCTTTGACCTGGTCTGATGGTGAGAACATAAATTTGAATATAGCTTAAAGGTTGCAAAATAACTATTCTATTGTTTAATATAACATGGTGTTTAGTCTCCCTGATGTGATAAATATTAAGCTGTTCCTAATTTTCTTTTCACAGACTTTCTCTATGAAGACCTTCACCATTCACTTTCACTGCAAGTCAGTTCCATCATCTTTCAACTGGACCTGCACCACCCTTGAAATGCAGGGATTCCCAAGTCAGCTGTGTGCTGTTTGAGCATTCTCCATCCCACCCTGTCCCTAGACCGTAAGAGCCTGGAAAGTTCCTGGGGCCATGCCCCCGCTCATTAGCTCTCTTGACTCCAGCTGACCTATAAATGTTGAAGGAAACAAAACAAACTGCTGGGAGGGAGAGGAAAGGCTGTAGGTGTTGGCCACATGTCAGTGGAGCCAAGCCAGGCTCCAGCTGAAGATGCCATTGTGTCACAGTGATTTCCCTGGAAAAACAGGCCTGGAGATCTCCTTACTGTTCCTGGGAAGCACTTGATGACCGGGAGGGTGTGGATTCAGGGCACCTGGAAGGCTGTGGGGGTGTTGGGGACTTTTGACAACATTGTCAATGTGAAGTCGTGTGAGCAGACACGACTGCAAACCTGCAGGACTGGACAAGGCACCAGCGCTTGGCTCCAGCACGCATGGCTGGAAGTGCCAAGACTTGGCTCTGCTTCCCAGACAGACAGTGGGTGTCTGCAAAGACATGCAGGCGCTGCACTTTGAGAAGTCCAGGACACACGCACAGCAGCTCCTCAGCTGCTGCCCATCAGCTGCTGCAGAGTGGTGGTCCATTGACCACCAAACCCATGGACTGGGAGCCGGGAAGTAGATTGCGGCAGTGGGGATGTCTCCTGTGTGTGCTCCAAGCAAGACCTGTGAGCCCTGGCCAGGCCCATGACTGCTGCTCTTTGGGCTTTGTCACCCCTTTCAAGGCCAAAGTTCAAAGTTCAGTCCTGGTTTTTTGCCAGAGTGGATGTGGGAAGGTTAGTGTCCTGCTCCTGGAGCAGGTGCACAGCAGACTGCTGCATCCCGGGGGTGTCCGGGGGAGGCAGCAGTGCTACCAGTCCCCTGGCACTCATCCCTTCCTCCTGGGAAGTGCAGCGGTCAGGATACTGGGGCCATGGGCAGACACAGGTAGGATGGCCAATTTGCATCCCACTCTTCAGGGCTCTGGGATGGTGCAGACAACTCTGGGAACAGACTGGAGGATTCAGGAATATCCCAAGAGCCCCAGCCAGAGCCCAGCCATCTTTCTGCCATGAGGAGGGTCTGTGGGTGATGGGAGTCCTCCCCACAGTGCCAGCCCTCTCCAAAGCTTCACAGGCAAATCACTTCCATCTTTTTAAATGTCTGGCTTGAACCACCACCTGAGCATCCCGTGCTTCTCCAGACACTGCCCACACTCAGCATGGTACACAGAAAGCTGTCTGGGGACACAATGCTGTCCTTCTCCTGCACCACAGGGGAACCTCCTGCATCCGCTACCCCTGGACAGTCCGTAAATGCCCCCTCCCTCCTTATCTTTCCCTGAACAGCAGGGGTCTTGGCATATCCTTAGCCCCTGTTTCCTCTTTCAGCTCCTGTTGACACAGTGGCCGTGGCAGAACAATGGGGCCAAGGGCAGCAGAGAGATAACCTGTCCGTTCCTCTGGCTGTCCACTCACTTTCCTGGGCACATCCGGGCAACAGGGACCTGCAACACAGCTGATGAGGTGGCAGCACCGCCACCTGGGAGAGAACCCGGAGCAGGGTGACCCCACAGGGGAGCCACAGCCTGAGTAGCCTGTCACTGCCTCATCCCAGCACCGCAGCACTGGGCATCCCACAGCATAAGGCCACCTTGCACTGCCTGGATGGTGGTGGAGTTGTCTCAGTGAAGAAAGGGATGCAGAGGTACCTCTGTGCTGATGAGGGCTGAGAGGGCAACAGAGGCAGATAGAAAAGTGGCTGGTCAGGGATCTGGGGGAGAGAAGAGTTTTTATTGTGAGTTATTGGCTGGACTGGCACCATCCGCCCTCCAGCAGCATCAGTGGCACAAAAAACGATATTAAAAAAAGAGCTCGTTTCAGCCCGTGCTCATCAAGGCCAGCAGGTTTAAAAACTTCCCTGAATTTGCAGCCTGTGAGGACCGGGGAGGTAAGCTCACCCTTATCTGGAGGGAATGTTGGTCAGGAAGAAAATTGTGTGCTCTTGAGGAGTGGCTGAACGCCCAGCCGGAGGTGCGGCAAATACTGTTCAGCTAAGGTCAGAGTTGCGCTCCGACCCAGCCATCGACAGTCCCGAGGGCGGCGTGGAGGGAGCAGACCTGAGGGGCTGGGAGCCCAGCACCTCCTGGCGCTCCCCCGCACCTCTCTGCACCCGCCGGCACCCGCAGCCGACAGCGGTTTGCTCAGCACCCGGCCCGGCTCCTCTGCTGGGGCTCGTGTGCCATCCAGTGGCGAAGACTCAGCTCCAGCGCAGTCTGAGCCTTCCCACGCTGCCGCTCAGCGCCGGAAAGGAAGGAACCATGCTGGGCTGGAGCCTGGGAAGCATCTCGCTGTGGAGGACCCACTGTGGAAGCTGCAGACAGCAATGGGGGTGCGCTGAGTCTCCATTGCCACCCGGCTGGGGAGGCATGCCCAGGCCAATGATGCTCCTGGCAGGGGCTGCTGTAGCAGGATCCCAGGCTTCCCCTCGGAATGCTCAGGGAAGCCGTCCAGGTGCTGGGAGAGGAAAGTGGCCCGAGGAGGATGAGCAGGGCTGGGATGCAGCAAAGCCTCTTGCAACTACCCTAGGATACAGAATAGATAGGATAGGATAGGATACCCTACCCTACTACAGAATAGACCTGTGCTGGTCGACACAGCACAGGAGACTCCTCAGGGAGATGTCCAAGGACTTCCATGGCAAGTCTCTGACCACTCCATCCGTCTTGTCCCAGCCAGGGACAGGAAAGGGATGGAGTGCTTCCTCCATTTTAAACCACACGGACACTGATGGCTGGGCTGGAATTACCTCCAGTAGAGTCGTTTCAGCTGTACCCCCGGGCGTGCCACTGCTACCTGCTCTGTAAGGGCTTGTGCCCACTTTAGCAGGGTCAGCAGGGCTGGGCTTTGAAACACCTGTGGGCAATCCTGGGCACACAGGAGGTGTTCTGTGTATAGCACAAGCCCTGCATGGGCAAATGGATTCCAGAGGCATCGTCCCAGAGGACCTTCAGAGGGATGTCATGTCTAAATGGATACCGTGGACAGCTGCACAGATCTTGGAGCTGTGCTGGACTGGGACTGGCAGAGGGAAGAGGAGAGAGTTTTAAGGAAATTGGCTGAGAAGGCAGAGCCCCCAGCAGTTGCAGTTGTAGCTTGGTGAATCACAGCAGGCTCCTTTCTGCTCCAAGACATTAGGAGCAGCTCAGCAATTAAGACTGGCTTCTATTAATATGCAAATTTCTGCTGCCATGGCAATAATCTTATAAATGCAAATTGCACTGGGAACTATTGTTGGAGAGACCTGTGGTGCTGCTCTAGAATTTGTCTGAGCAGATTCTCCTAATTGATCTCCCCTGAGCCTGTGGCCCTGGACAGCTGAGGACAGCACTGTCAGTGGCCACCCTGATGCAGGCAGCAGATTCCCACCTGGCATCTTCCCTGTCCTTGCTTGGCCCTTTTTGTACAGATCATAAATAATATCCTGAGTTGGAAGGGACCTTCAAGGATCATCGACTCTTAACTCCTGGCCCTGAACAGGACACCCCAAAATCCCACCCTCTGCCTGAGAGCGTTGTCCAAACACTCTTTGAGCTCTGGCAACCTTGGGGCCATGACCATTCCCTGGAGAGCCTGTTCAGTGCCTGACCACCCTCTGGAAGAACCTTTTCCTAATATCCATTCTAACTGTCCCCTGACAAAGCTCCAGACATTCCCTTGGGTCCTGTCACTGGTCACAGAGAGCAGAGATTGGAGCTGCACCTCTGTTGGCCTCGGGAGGAAGCTGCAGCAGATGCTAATGAGGTCTGACCTCAGGCTCTTCGCTTGGCTGAACAAACCAAGTGACCTCAGCCATTCCTCATGGCCCCTCCAGACTTTGTACCATCTTCATAGCCCTCCTTTGGACACTCTCTAACAGCTTTATATCCTTGCCTATGTGCCAGCAGCAGCAGGCAGGGCAGTTCCACCTCACTGCTCTGTGGGAATCTCCTTCCACCTGCTACCAGCATCCAATTCCAATTTCTGCAGCCATCAGAAGCCTTGCCCTGAGCCACTCTGAGAAGCAGGGATGTGTGTAGCTCCCTCCACCTTCCTCACACAGCCAGACCAACCTGCAGCAGAACCTGGCTGCTGTCCAGCCATGCTGTAGCCACCCAGGAGGCTGAGACCTCAGGACCAGGGGTACTGCAAGCTCCAGCACCTGCTTGCCCTGCTGTGGGGCAGCACTGAGCTGCAGATCCTGACTCGAGGGCAGAGGGCATGTTTTCTCCTGAGCCTGCTCTGGATGGAGGCTCCAGCAGCCCCACACTGACTGGGCAGACTGGGTCTGCCAGGGGTTCAGGGCTGTGTTGGGGGGCACCATGCCTGTGCCGGGTCCACCCCAGGCCAGCTGCGGGAGGCAGCCATGCTCTGGGAGAGCCAAACATGTGTTCCTTCTCAGATGGGGCCAGGACCACGAGGTGTCAGTGACTGAACAGTATGAACGATGCCCTGTGTTCCTACCACCCCAGGCACTGAGACCCGTCAGACCCTCAGACCTCCTCCTGTGAGCTGCCACCATATCCTGGGTGCACCTGCTGGGTTCCTGTGGTCCTGCTCCCCAGAGACCTGGGTCCAGAGAAGGGGAGTGAAGCTGCTGAAGGGACTGGAGCAAATGTCCAGTGAGGAGCAGCTGTGGAAGTTGGGGTTGTTTAGCCTAGAGAAAAGGATACTTGATGAGGACCCTCTGTATAACTCCCTAAGATGGGGGTGTAGCCACAGGCCAGGCTCTGCTTCCAGGGAACAAGTGACAGGACAAGAGGAAATGACCTCAAGCTGTGCCAGAGGAGGTTTAGATGGGACATTAGGAAGAATTTCTTCACAGTAAAGAAGATTAGACATTGGAACAGGCTGCTCAGGGAGTCACCATCCATGGAGGCGTTTAAGGAACAACCGGATGTGTCACTTAGTGCCATGTTGACACCTAGTGCCAAGTTGACAAGGTGGTATTCAGTCATAAATTTGTCTCGATGATGTTGGAGGTCGTTTCCAACCTAAACGATTCAGTAACCTTGGCCAACCTGAAGGCCATGGCCATGGCAGTGGGGTATGGGAGCAGCCTGAGACCCCCAGCAGGACATGAATGGGATGGAGGGGCTGCAAAGGGCATAGAGTGCTGGGCACACAGCCAGTGGTCTGGTCTGTGCCCAGGTGTTGGTAGCCAGGCTGGGCACTGGCAATGCCCGGGTGTGATCCAGGTGAAGCCTAGCAGGTCTGTTTGCCCTCATGCTGGCTATGGGAGCACAGACCCAGGCCATGGAGCCAGTGGAGCCGCACAACCTTTGGAACACGTGTGAGGTGTCTGTGAGAGGACACTTCAGCACAAGTGCGCTGCACCCACAGCCCAGGAACAGGGTGACACCCTGACGGGATTCGTCAGCACCTGGTTCGTGGGGAGACAGAAT